>CAKNWT010306348.1:890-11798 GCA_932066315.1 Andricus coriarius | reverse complement strand
GGGGGGGGTCAAATTTTACACAAATCTAATACCTTCTCTGATGAGAATGTAAAAATTAAATACTTCCGCATACGTCAGATTTGATTAAATTAAATTTTTCATTTGTGGAAAAATAGTTTTTTTTTCAATCGTATAATGTCAATAAACGTAACATTTTTCTAGACTTTTGCACTTTGATAATAAAATTCCGAAATAAAATAAAATGAATCCTATCTAATAAAGTTGATGCAACAAAAATTTCTCAAGAAGAAAACATTTTTAAGGTAAATGATTGATTTTTGACCAAATATTTTAAAATGACAAAAGGATTCTATTCATAACCCTTTAACCATATTAAGTGAGGTTTTACGTATTTATCTATATTCATAAAGCCGTCCGATAAGTGTACACTTCCCTTAAAACGTCATCACACGCACGGCACGCACACTCATTGGGGTTCTCCCACTACGTCTTCTATTTCGCTTATATTATGTATGTCATTTTATTTGATGATAAAATATATTTGTGAATGTTTCTAAATATGATTGATAAAAGTTAAAAATTTAATTGTAAATGTTTTCAATATTGTGGAATAATACTGTTCACATTTTGCTATCACACTATGGGGTAGTAGATAATTAAAGTAGTAGATAATTCACATCACATCTGAAGAAATTATGAATAATACCAAAAAACACAATGATTGGCAAAAAAAGTACCCTTGGACAAATCAATTTTTAGCCTACACTATTCATCTGATTTAAACGTTTTTTTTTAAATAAAAGCTTTTTAAATTTTTAAAAGGTTTGTGTCATTAGATTTTTTTTTAAATTGTTTAAAAAATTTTTTTTTCGATTTTTTAATGAATGGGCAATTTTTGTATACGGAATCAATTAAGAATGTCTTTCCGATGACTCTTTGCTATGATACTTTGCAAATCGACAACAATTATTCATTATTTAAACAATATTTATAAACAATTTCACAGTTTGGCGATTTTTTAATGAATGGGCACAATTTTTGTATACGGAATCAATTAAGAATATCTTTCCGACGGCTCCTTGCTATGATTCTTTGAAAACTGACAACAATTATTCATTATTTAAACAATTGTTATAAACAAATGCATTTTGTGTCCATTTTTGCTGATTGAAAACTTCGATAGTGTCTCAATCCAATGAACTCACATAGTGTTTAAAAGTAGTGCTTTAGCTTCTGGTAGAATGAAATAAAGACCTGAATAGAGGTCGATAAAATAATACAAGAAAATCATCTCCGATCAAGATGCACGAAGACTTCTTGCACTTTTTGTTGTGTTCTGCTGATCTTCATTTGGGAAGCTTGAGATATCAGTTTGCCCAAATTGAGAGATCACTGTTTCCAGAAGCTAAAGCACTGCTTTTGTATACTACGTATACAAAAGCGTATACAAAAACGTATGTATTTGCTTATAACAGTTGTTTAAATAATGAATAATTGTTTTCACTTTGCAAATTATCATAGCAAAGAGTTATCGGAAAGACATGCTTAGTTAATTGCGTATACAAAAATTGAGTCCATTCATTGTAACTGTGAATTTGTTCATAAAAATTGTTTAAATAATGAATAATTGTTGTCAACTTGCAAAGTATCATATCAAAGAGTCATCGGAAAGACACCCCTAGTTGATTCCGTAAACAAAACTTGAGCCCATTAATTGAGAAATCGACAAACTGTAAATTTGTTTATAAAAATTGTTTAAAAACAATGAATAATTGTCGTCAATTTGCAAAGTATCATAGTAAAGAGTCATCGGTAATATGTAGTAGTGCTTTATTTGTTTGAAAATCATTCGATTCATACAAATGAGTTACAGTTCAATTCTAAAACTGTTATTCTAATAAATAAAAACAAAAACTAAAATTAAAGGTTGATGGTAAATATTACCCGAGAGGAAATAAACCGTGCTTACAACAAATTTCTCATTCATGAAACTTACTCACAAACATAATAATTTTTTAGATAGAATTTTTTTCTGGATTGTCAAGAATATTCAGCCAGGCATTCCTTATCTCACACATATCCATACTTTCGCTTATACATGAAAACCTTACAGTTTTAAAAAATTGACATTCTACTAAAAGGTGATACACAGGTTCTGTAGTAAAAATATTCTCATGACAGTAGATACAATAACCATCAACATTAAAACTGCAGGTTGTATTCTTGATTATAAGTCTAGGTATGAACTTATTTATTAACCTTAATTGTGCTATAATTCTGATATAACCGAGTGGTGTTCTTGACAGAGTTAAGTATTTCTGAGGTCCTTCTCGCAAGGTTAATTGAGGGTAAAGTATTAGAGCAGAGGACGAGTGGGCTCGCTGTAAATCTTCTAGATATAATATTTTATCATAAGCTTTTATCCATGCCGATTCATTCCTTTGAAGAGAGGCAAGAGAAAGAAATTCCCAATCGCCCTCTATCCCAATCTTTTTAAATATACTTCTAACCTGGCGGGCCCAGTTGTATTTTTCTAGGGTTGACAAATCATATTTTAATCTATCCAGTTCTCTTAATCTTAAATAACATTTCTTCGGGTATCGATCGTCGGACATATTGAGAATTTTCTCTATCCAATTGAGAATTGACCCAAAAACTCTAACTGCTAGTTGGGATGCACCTATTTCTAATCTAACAGCATATCCAGCAGTATTTTGTGGAACATGCAGGATTCTCTTATAAAAAGTGGTTTGAACTTTTTCTATAAAATCTGAATACCTGAGACTCCATATGTGCGCACCATACATTAAAACGCTGGATACAAGACTATCGAAAAGTCGAACAATAGCGTTCCATGAGTTAAGTTTTAATCTGTGAATCAGAGAAATCGTTGCTCCTACAGCGAGGTTAGATTTACGAACAGCTTCATCTTTCGCCTTGACAAAAAGTGCAGATTGGGTGAATGGGGTGCCCAGGTAGATGTAACTTTTAACAATATCAATTTCGGAGGTTCCGTACATAAAAGGTGGGTATTTCTTGTTATGGCAATGACCTCCCTTTCCGTAGATTACTATTTTCGTTTTTTCTATGTTAACTTCGAGCTCATTTATCCTACAGTAATCCAATAATCCTTCAAGAATCTTACGCATTCCAACCAGGGAGTCCGCGAAGAAAGCCAAATCGTCGGCGTAAGCTAAGAGTAATATTTCTAACATATGGTCTGTTGATACACCTCTGATACCTCTAGCATACATAAATTCTTGTAAATCAGCAATTAAAAATGTAAACATTGTTGGACTTAAAACCTCCCCCTGCATGACTCCTTTCGTTACATCTACCGATCCGGAGACGCCCTTATTTCCCTTGATCGCAATGTTAGCTTTAGAGTAAAAATCCATTACCAATCTTCTAAATTTTGATCCACAACCCTTCGAGATTAATTTATTCCATAAGATATTATGACTAACTGATGAAAAGGCTGATTTAAACTCAACATAGAGTACAAAAAGTTTACCTCCTTACTTTTAATTTATTAAATTAATCAATATTTTTACTCTATACTTACCTCTGATACTTACCTTTCTTTTCATGCTATTTTAGGCTATAATCACAATTTTGGGGATTTTAAGAGAAAAAGCCAAGAAGTTATTACGCTTTCTTAATATATAAGAATTTTACAAAACCTTCAATGTCTGAAAATACTTATGTCAACATTACAAAATTTAGTTCTTACAATTTTATTTCAATTGGAAATTAATTGTAAATAATTGTAATATAAATTTAACCAAATTTATTTTATAAAGAAATATCTCATGATTTTAAAAGGACAAACTAATTTTTTAAGTTAATCCTTTGTAGTATTTTAATAGCTAATGAACATATTTTTAGAATATTTTTCCTTGATTATGCCCTAGGCTACTCTGTATATATTAATTTTAAAAATGAAAAATATTAATACTTTTTATAAATATTCCTAATTGTTATTTGAATATGATACACATTAATTTTTATTTTAAAAATTCTTGTTAATTATTGGTCATTTGATCAATTTTACGACATTATTGTACTATGTTTGGCCTAACGGAATAGATTTAAAGAATTAAATTATAAAAATATCTCCATTTATTAGTTTTTGGTTGAAAATTATATTTATTTTTGAAATTTTTATTTTGTGTACAAAAATATTTTTCTGAATTTTCCTTTTTTCTTCACTGAAAAATTGTTTTGATTTGAAAATTTATTTATCTGTTCGAAAATTCATTCTTTTCAAGTTGAATTTAACTGATTTTAATTAAAAATTCGAATTTTTTATTGATATAGCAATTATTACATTTTTCGTTAAAAATTCAGCTTTTTCGGTTAAAAATTCATCCTTTTTTGGTTAAAAATTCAACTGATTAGTTAAAAATGTTGTTATTGTTGAAATTTAGATTGGCACACAGAAATATTAAAAAATCTTTGAAAATATTCTTAAGAATTTTAGGAAAATTATATTTATATAAACTTACAAATGAAT
The DNA here is from genome assembly GCA_932066315.1 of Andricus coriarius. Lineage (NCBI taxonomy): Eukaryota > Metazoa > Arthropoda > Insecta > Hymenoptera > Cynipidae > Andricus > Andricus coriarius. The sequence goes on along the minus strand of CAKNWT010306348.1, from coordinate 7,321 downwards.
AAACTTAAAAAATAAATAGTTATTTGAAATTCTTATTTTGCATTCAAAATTATTTTTTGCCTCAAATTATAATTTGTTTGAAATTTTCCTTTATTCCTGACTAAAAATCATTTTTACTTGAAAAAGTATGTATTTTGTTAAAAATTATTTTTTTTTTTAAGTTAAATTCGACCGTTTTTTATTTAAAATATTTTTTTATAGCAATAGCAATGATTAAATTTCACACTCGCACATATAGCTAGAACGAACCAATAGTCCCAGAAAAAATCTGAAGGTATCATTGGATGCGTGTGGGTCATATCACTAGGATTCATATATCTCCTAGAAATATGACCCACACACATCCAACGATACCTTTGGATTTTTTCTGGGACTATTAGTTCGTTCCAGCTATATGTCCGAGTATGGAAATCCATATTCAAATAATGTTTAAATTGAAGATTATAAATTTTTGAAAATTTTTCTGCTTTCTGCAATATTCAAGGAACGATATCTGGTTGTTATTTGCGACGAATTATTGTTCACTTATTTTTTAAACAAATTAAAATATATGTCAGAGTATGGGAATCCATATTCAAGGGATTTTTCGAGTGAGAGTGGAGGGGGTAAAAATAATGTTTAAATTGAAGTTTATACATTTTTGAAAATATTTTTGATTTCTGTAATATTCAAGAAACGATATCTGGTTGTTATTTGCAACGAATTGTTCACTTATTTTTTAAACAAATTATAAACAATATAATTGTTGAAATAATAATTTTTTTTTCATAATTCAAAAATCTCCTAGAGATATGACCGAGGTGCATCCTGTAATACCTTTAGATTTTTTTTGGGACTATTAGTTCGTTTCACCTATATTTCCGAAGATGGAAATCCATATTCAAATGGTTTTGTGGTATACAGTGACAATAGTATTATCTTTATTTAGTGTGTGTTTACTTAGTGTTAGTTTACATCATTGTAAATTAAACGATATAAAACGTAAACAATTGTTGTAAACATTGTATTTGTTTAAATAATTATTTTTTCGCGGTGAATAAAAAATCTCCTGGGGGTATTTAATTGAAGTATCTAGTAACATGCTTTAAATTATTTTCGGACTGATACGTTTGTTTATATTGCGTTTCCAATTGTTTATAACAATTTAATTGTTTGAAAATGATTTTTTTGGCCTAATTCGAAAATCACCTAAAAATATGGCTGGGACAAACCAGATATGTTTTTGGATTTTCAATAGGACTATAACTTTTGTTTAAATAAATTCCCCAATTTTCAAATCTATATGTATAGCTAAATTCAGGGTCGTTCTTTTTTTTAGTTGAAAATTCGACTGTTTGGTTAAAACTTTTTTTGTTGTTGAAATTTTGATTCACCTACAGAAATATTAAAAAATCTTTGAAAATTTTCCTAAGAATCTTAGGAAAATTATATTTATATAAACTTAAAAATAAATAAACTTAAAAAATAAATAATTATTTAAAATTTGCATTTTGTATACAAAAATATTTTTCGCCTCAAATTATAATTTTGTTGAAATTTTCTTTTTTTCTTCACTAAAAAATTGTTTTGACTTGAAAATTTTGTTTATTTAGTTAAAAATGCATTCTTTTAAAGTTGATTTTAACTTTTTTTGATTAAAAATTATAATTTTTTCATTAAAATAGCAATTATTACATTTTTTGTTGAAAATTCAGCTTTTTTGGTTGAAAATGCATCTTTTTTAGGTTGAAAATTCGACTGTTTGGTTAAAACCTTTTTTGTTGATGAATGTTGATTAATCTACAGAAACATTAAAAAATCTTTAAAAATTGTCTTAATAATTTCAGGAAAATTATATTTCTATAAACTTAAAAAATAGTTATTCAAAATTTTTATTTTGTATACAAAAATATTTTTCGCCCTGAATTTTGTTGAAATTTTCCTTTTTTCTTCACAAGCAATTTTTTTGATTTGAAAATTTATTCTTTTAAAGTTAATTTTAACTGTTTTTGATATAAAATTAGATTTTTTTCATTGAAATAACAATTATTACATTTTTCGTTGAAAATGCAGCTTTTTTGTTTAAAAATTCATTTTTTGCATTTTCAACGAAATATGTAATATTTAATTGCTATTTCAATGAAAAATTATAATTTTCAATTAATAAATTTAAATTTAACTTTCAAAGATTGAATTTTCAACAAAATAAATAAATTTTCATGTAAAAAAAATTTGCAGTGAAGAAAAAAGGAAAATTCAACAAAATTATAATTTAGGGCGAAAAATTTTTTTGTATACAAAATAAAAATTTCGAAAAACTATTTATTTTTTAAGTTTTTTTGTTTGCTTATTTTAAGGTTATATAAATATAATTTTCATAGGATTCTTTACAAAATTTCACAAAAGTTTTCAATATTTCAGATATGTCAAATGAAAATTTCAACAAAACATATAATTTTCAACCAAGAACTAGTAAGTAATTTCAACCAAGTAATGGAAGCTTCTAATGTGTCCCCTAAGGGTTTATATTTTTCTGGTATCTCTTCCCTATTCCTTTACACACACCCCACGCACTTACTTGGAGGTGAGAGGGGGACCTACAGTTTAAGGTGGGTTCCGAACCACCAAGAGCAACAGCTTTAAGTACTTAGAGAACCTTTTTCTCTAGAGGCGGGAATCGAACCCGCAAGCCGACGGTGTGGGTCTAAAGCCTACGCCTTAGCCCCCACGACCATCGTCCCACTTCAACCAAGAACTAATTAATGGAGATATTTTTATAATTTAATTCTTTGAATCTATTCCGTGAGGACAAACATGGTACAAAAATGTCGTAATATTTATAAAATGACCAATTATTTACAAGAATTTTATAAATAAAAATCAATGTGTATCATATTCGAATAACATTTAGGAATATTTATAAAAAGTATTAATGTTTTTCATTTTTAAAATTAATGTATACAGAGTGGCCTAGGGCAGAATCAAGGAAACATATTCTAAAAAAATTGTTCATTAGTTATTAAAATACTACAAAGAATTAACTTAAAAAATTGTTTTTGTCCTTTTAAAATCATGAGATATTTCTTTATAAAATAAATTTTATTAAATTTATATTACAATTATTTACAATTAATTTCCAATTGAAATAAAATTGTAATACTAAATTTTGTAATGTTGACATAAGTATTTTCAGACATTAAAGGTTTTGTAGAATTCTTATATATTAAGAAAGCATAATAACTTCTTGGCTTTTTCTCTTAAAATCCCCAAAATTGTGATTATAGCCTAAAATAGCATGAAAAGAAAGGTAAGTATCAGAGGTAAGTATAGAGTAAAAATGTTGATTAATTTAATAAATTAAAAATAATTATTACTTATTATTATTTTGACTTGAAAATATTTAAAATCAATTCATAAATAAAACATAAATCATGAAAAATGAAATTGTAGAATCGGATAGTCTGAAACAATCCATAAGAATTCCTGAAAAACATAATCATTAAATACAGGGCCGTTTTTAGGGTTGTGGGGGCCCTAGGGCCGGCTAAAATGTGGAGGCCTTTTAGCCAACTCAAGAAGTACAATTCCTTGCTGGCTTTTTTTAAATTTTTATTTGCCGACTAGTTACATTTGTGGGGGCCCCTAATTTGTGGGGGCCCTGGGGCCATGGCCCCGCTGGCCCCGTGCTAAAGGCGGCCCTGCTTAAATATCTCAAGACTTCATCACATCGAGTCAATTTTTGAAATCAAAAATCAACTCAAAGCTTCCAATAGCTGATGAAACCGAATCGTGAAGTCGGGCCTCGGGCGAGCTCGGCTTTACACGATGCTGGCCGACGCACCGCGTAACAGAGCCGACTCACCGAAAACTGCCAAATACACGCACGTGTCCACTTTTTACTGTCGAGTTTTTCTATTCCTGTTTCTTACGGCCCAAGTACCGTTGTCTACTTTTTACTGCCACTCTTCTATTTCTGCTTTTTACAGACGTGAAATTATATTCAATTTTTTTAGGCACTTTTCTGTAGCTGCTTCTTACTCACCTCGATATATTTCCACTTTTTATTATCAGCCGTTCAGTTGTCCTTCGATTAGGTTTACTGCTGCCCTTAGGGCTGTCTCGGTCGAGTGACCAGCCCTATTGCATGAGCTAGTAAATGACTTATATTTAACTATTTAAATAACGTCAACTATAACAATACTGTTAAAAATCATCAATTTTCTTCAATTATTTTCAATTCTATTAAATTATGTCATATTCTCGGTTACATAACCCAAACTGAAATTCTGGGATATTTTAGAACTCCAGACTCAATACATAGGACTTAGGTCTCCTATACTCTCTTTATGTCTATTCTCCATGTACTTATTACTAGCTTTTAAGCGAACTACACTGCACTAACCTAGCTTGTCAAATACGCTCTGGAATTGTTTGCGATTCATCCTGCACTACTTATTAATAGTTTTATTTGTGTGTATTGTTTCATATAAGCATATTTAAATGTGGTAACTTAATTGACGTAACGGTAACCAGTAACCGTACCGGTAGCCAAAATATTACCAATACCCGAATTACCATTTCTGGGAAAATTTAAAATGATTTAGGTTTTATGTTAAAAGATTGATTTTAAGCTTTGAAGATTTCAAAATATGTCGAAAAAGAATCTGGAAGATTTTCAGAGGAGTTTAATGTATAGTTAAATATAATTATACAAACAATCGCAATATACATATTGAAATGAGAAAGTGGGTCAAAAAATAATACAAACAAAAACAAAATTGGTAATAAAAAATGTCTGTATTTCAAAAAATATTACATGAGAAACATAATTTTGAAAACATAAATGTTTGAATCAGAAGTTTGTGTACAATAACCATGAGTTTGACTTGAAAACTCCCGCTAATCGTACCAAAAAAATCTGTATTTTTACTGCAGTGCACGTAGCCATGGACTTATTTATTACCACGTCCATAACCACGGGAGGGACGACCATAAAAATTTTGATTATTCTCGGGAGGATGTTCCTGTTGTGGGTAACCTTGCTGGTTAAGACCCTGCTGGGGATAACCCTGCTGGGGATAACCCTGCTGGGGATAACCCTGCTGGGGATAAGCCTGCGGGGGATAACCCTGCGGGGGATAGCCCTGATGGGGATGAACCTGCGGGGGATAACCCTGCGGGGGATAACCCTGCTGCTGATAACCCGGATAATTTTGTCTGTGAGGACGAAAACCCTCACGCAAATTGGTTGAACCATGTGTCAGGTCGACATGTCCATGAAGTGCTTGATATTCTTGCGTGTTATATAAAACCATCCCTTCATAAATTGGTCCAGGTAGAGTATTTTGATGATTCTGGTTTTGATTGTTATGATGACTATTTTGGCCACTTTGCTGGCCCCTGTCGATATTGCTTATAAGGTCAATTGTCTCCGGGTCCGTGTTTTCCTTCCACGGACGCATACCTGATGAATTTTCTGTCAGAAGAACAAAGAGACTTATGAATTGGCAATAATGCTAAAAATCTTAATCACTAAATTATAATTTACGTCCATTATGCGCATTACAACATTGATAAAAACTCTATTTCTACAATGAAACATTTAATTTAATTGAGTCAAACGTATTCACATGTCTTTACATTTTTATTTTACATAAGCAAAAGTAACTTATTGCCAAAATAATAGAAAAAATTGTATTTGACGAACAACGAAAAAGTGACCATATTTCAAAACTTTCGCTGTGTTACTATAATTGAAGTATTTAAGTTTTTACATTAAAACTTATATTATTTGAATATATTTCAATTTGCGAAGACGAAATGTGAAGCTTTTCACTTTAAAACACGATACTTTTGAGGTTTTTCTCATTTTCGCTGATTAATACGGCTTAGCCCGAGAAAAAAAATCGCTTGACCCAATTTTGAGAAAAAGTGATTTACTGCCTTGCATAAAAATTATGCTTCAGTAACAATTTTGACATTATTGAAGAATTAATTTAAATTCATATTACAGCCAATTAAGACTGTTATATTCGCATAGTGCACGAAGAAATTATTTTGCTTAGTCTACTGGATGACTTTTGTCTGTTTTTAGATATCTTTAGCTGATAAAATAGGAAGTCGACTTTTACTTGAAAGGATTCATCCAGAAAAAGTCATCAAGCGTACGCTAAACAATTGCTAGGTGCACTAATCGAATAAAACAGTCTTCACTCGTTGTAATATTCATTGAAATTAATTATTCAGCGATATAAATATTTTCAAGAAAAACCTCCTTTTTATTTTGGGAAATTTCAATAAATAAATACTTCCTTTCCTGCGCAAAATCGTTTGAAATTCGTGAAAACCCTGTTTTAAAAAAAGTAATAAAAAACAATTTTTATTATTAGAATCAGCATTGTTTTTGCGTTTCAGTTTTAAAATAGTTTTAGCATATTCGGGGGGGGGGGGGG
>CAKNWT010306346.1:0-13215 GCA_932066315.1 Andricus coriarius | reverse complement strand
AGTTCAACATCAAAAATTATTTCAACTTCAATTAAAATAATATTTATATTGAGAGATGAATAAAATTACATAATTGGAAAATTTAATACAAGTTTTTACACATAATCTAATATTAAAATAAAGATTATTCTCGGTCTGATTTTTTCAGAAATTTACTCCTAGCAACAGCCGAGAAAGTGAACTCTTTCTGTTCTGCACGTACACTAGGGTGGTCAAAAAACTTTTCCCAATTTTTGTTGAGTTGAATCAATTATTTTATAAGAGTTAATTACTATTTAATTCATCCCTGTTTTCGGATAAAAATCTTAACGCCTGTGTCCCACACATAAGCAGTCGATTTTCTTTCTGGTGTATTGCTGAAAAAGCCTTCAAATGTTGGGAAATATTTTGAACCAGTCATGATAAAAAAGCACCCCGATTCTTTTACTTATATATTATGTTTCTTTAATATATATTGTGTATCTAAAGCAATTAATTTTTATTATTACGTTTAATCATAAATTATGACAGGACAATGAAATATCAGATTAAGGGTTAGTATGGTAATTATTTATTCTTTATTTTTCACTGTTATATACAATAATCTGTTAATAGTTCAAGGTTAGTGAACCTGCTTTCTTTAGTAAAAATGTAAGTAAATAATAATAATCACTAATTAACATCTTTATAGATAAATGTACACTACTTTTTAGCAAAATGAACATTTTGAAGTCTCACGTTCAAGTCTGCTGAACTTATAAAAGTGTTCCTAAAAATTTGGAAAAATTATAAAATCAAGAAAAAATCCTACTCTTTAAATCTAAATCAAGAGCTTATTAATTATTAAGAGCAATATTAATTATTGGGAGCCGAATGTCCAAGATTTGTCGTTAACCTTCATTTTGTTATAAGGTATAACTTCAGATTCAATTAGATATACAATGAAATATAAAGGAATCTGAAGTTGTACCATATAAAAAAATATAAGCTAACATAGAATCTCGGACTAATAATAATCTTACGTGCTTATTGACATTCCCGATACTACTGAAAGTTTTCGTACAAACAGGACAGGAGAATACCCTTGCTGATTTTCTTTCCCTTTCACTTTCTGCCAAAAAGTGCACTTCCTTCAAATGTCGTTTCATCTTGAAAATCTTGGCGAAGGTAGCAGAACATAAGTTGTATTTCACTTTTTTGTTCATCACGTTATTATTATTTTCATTATTTTCTAGATTTGCCACTCCGCTATATTCAGCCATATTTTAGAATTTTGAAGGTAAAGCAATCGAGCAGTCGAAAAATGACACGAAGGCTATGGTAGCGATGGTGAGGGGAGCCAGGAATCCGGATGGTCAGATCTATTCGTCTCTTTAGTATACGAAAAAAACTTGATAACAATTATGGTAGAAAATTAGGAATCTACCTTACCATAAATAACCAAGAATTTTAGCGAGAAATTTTGAGTTTTGACCAGTTTCCAAATTCTAACTCAAATTGTAATTCAAATATTCGAGAACGGGTAAGAAGTCACTCATCAGGAATTTAGGACGAAACAATAAGGAACGATAAGTTAATATATATTAGGAAGCGTGGGAAGCATAATTTAGGGCAGCTGAATCATAGTTTTGTCACAAAATCAATAGCTGGTTGATGTCATGATTCTTGAATGCTCCTTTTGGGTTCTCGAATGAATCAGAATCTAAATAATAAATTTAGGGACTCGATGGTGTGTGGGAATGACTCATTTATCGCTTAGGGTTATTTTATGCGTGGGTAGCATAGGAAAAGCGGTTGACTCAACTAAAATTCAAGGATAGCTTTTGCCTACGAGCATTTTGAATGACAGTTTTAGGGGTAGAATCTTCTGGACGAATTCCTACGTATTTGCATAATCTATGACTAAGGAATGACAGTTTGGCTTTAATCAATAAAATCCTCTGGGAGTAGTAAGTCTATGAAGCAGAACGAAGGCGGAACCGCGCGGATAGATTCATTTTTGAATTTGAACCCGAATCTTTGTCTGATCGGTTACTTAAATTGCAAATAATTATTTTGTGTTTTGCGAATATTATTGCAAATAATTTTCAATATTAAAATACTTTATATAGTGAGAGTGCATGACCTAGAATAAAATTTAATTCCTAAACTAAATCCAACTTGAATAAACGACAGTGATTTTATTGTCCATAATCTTGTGTTTTGACTTTCTTCGAGAAACCATTTGTACAACTTTTCAGGCAACGTTTCAACGTTTATTAGCAGTAAGGAGCCACTAATTAACAGATTTATCTTTATTTATTAATTTTAAATAAAGTTGAAATGAGAGATGGCAATAATTTAAAAATCAAACTTGGCGGCAACGAGGAAATCAACGAGGATCAACACTAGAGGGCAGGGACCAGCCCAGGACGTAAAAATTTGCAAGCGGTCATGCCATCTTCCGATAAATCTGGTAATTTTTGAGTAATTATCTAGTAACGTTAAACATAAGAAGAAACTTACTAAAAGATTTCTAAAATATTACTAGATTTATCAGTGGTTGGAACGACCGCTTGCAAATGTATGCGTACGAAGGTGCATGCATGCAGAGATGTAAAAGCACCCTAAGAAAGTTTTGAGTCATCAAACACATTTATTCAGATATATGTGACCGTCCGCGAAGAAAGGGACCTAATGCGTGAAAGCTGAATTTTACAGGACGGGCGATCGTAGCAGAGCCCGCAAACCAGTGTTTGTGTAGTGGGGATGCGTCTACGAAAAGCACCCCCTCCACTTACCACTACAATTTTAGGCACGAGCTCACAGTCGCTTACAGTTGTGTGGTAAGTGGTGGGGCTGGCTTTCGTAGGCCTCTCGTTCGGTCTCCGCTTACGCTTATCATGCCTATGTGTGTAGCTTTATAACAAGAAAAGTAATTAAGTTAAAAAATTTCGGATTATTGGAAATAAAAGAGTAACTCAGAAACTATCGATTGGCGTAAGAAAATCAAAATCGATTTTTTTTACGTTAGGTTCCTTTCTTCGCGGACGGTCACATATATTACTCACAATGTCGAAAGCTAAAATTGTAATGGTTGAAAACCTAGAGAGAAACTCAGAAGCCTCAAAGTAGAAAAAAACTCCCGCGCGACGTTCGGAAAAATATCGTATTTTACAGGACGTTTAGCTGGGCATTTACCTTCGTAGGACACATGGCTCAAATGCGGGACTGTCCTGCGAAGTACAGAACGAATTTTCACTTTACTTAGAGTCCCCGCATTACGCCGAAATAATGAGAGAAATTCCTGAAAAAATCCCACATCCCATATTTGTAATGAGAAAGTTTCGTTAAGGGGTCCCTTCTGACATCTCAAAAATGCGAGAACAGATCAATTGCCAAACCAGGGTTTTTTTTTTAACAGTTCCAAAAGTTACTTTTGCGTAGACCGATAATTCCCATTGTATTTTAGAGAAAAATTTCCAGCGGGAAATAGAAAGAGGACCAAATTATGAGGCAGTTTTTTTAAAACGAATAATCCGCTATCTTCTATAGGTTTCGAGTTATGATATATTGAAAAATCCACATTTTTTTGGATTTTCAGCGAAAAATCACTAAGTTTCAAGAAACACTGTGTACCGTAGTAAGTAATTACTGCTCGGAAAAGTTTTCCACAGGTGAGTGAAAGTAGATTCAATTTGCTGTTATTACAAAAAAAAGAACAATGTCCTACCTATAATAGATCATAAATTACGACCCATCGAAGTTGGCCATTTTTGCTTGTTTTTACGGGCAAAAAAATTGAGTCTATAAAATTCTGCGTACATCTAAAAAAAGTGTTTCAGACCTATTATTTTGGGAATTGCAAGGTTTCAAAAATTTCATTTTTTTTGCATTTTCGACTAAAGACGAAAAATTTGTGTTTTTGTAAAATACCTCGTTTTCTGTGGATCCTACGACAAAGTTTAAACATGACAAATAAAAGTAGAGTCAATTTAGCGTAATTTCAAGAAAAAAAGTGTACTAGCCCTAATCGGTCACGAGATATGACCATGGAAATTGCACTATTCATGCATAGAGGCACATGAGCACGATTATTTTTGGTTTAAAAAAGTCAGAAAGAGTATGCAGGTATGTTTACAAATAGAGGTGAGTCAGACGACACGCGGGATACAAGAAAGGAAACGTGTCCAGATTCTTTAATTTTAAGAATTTTATGAAGCTTATATCTTCAGAAGTGGCAACTTTTAAATATTTCAATCAGAAAAAAAAATTGTGAAAAACCATGATTTTTCATGTTTTATTGTGTTTAAATTAAAAATATCTTACGCACTCTAAGACAGAGTTCACTTAACTCTGAGAAAACAACGGCTTACCGGCCGGACCGCAGCCTACGCGGGAGATAATCGATCGCGCCGGAAAATTCAAACATGAACAGTTTGTTAACTACTATTTCAATTGAGCTAAAAATTTCCAGAAAACTTCTTTAAACCTTCCTGACTAACTGTCTCACTGACAGTTTTTGCTTGCTCAAAATTCGCTCGACTCCCGAAACTATCAAAGTTGTTTGTGCACGAACTGTGCAGCGCCTCGGCAAAAAATTATTAACTTATTTTTAAATAAAAATTTGCAACTTTTGCTAACGTCGTCGGTCGCAGAAAATGTCAATGCATACTTCTTATGAGTTTCACTAAAAAATATTGAAAAGTTGCGACTTCGTCACAAGTTGAAGTGAAAAAAGGCAAAATATTTTAATCAGATAAAAAAAACAGTTTTTTGTAAATAATTCAAAAACTAAAAAAGCTACTGCAGCAAAATAATTTTATATCTCTTTTTTGCATCCGGCGCCTCAATTAAGAAAAATTCGGAGAATTCAGAAGAATTCAGAGAATACAAAAGACTTGGAGATATTCAAAATAATTCCTCGTATATAGTAAAGATATAGAGAGAATTAGAAACAATCCTTTTTAAAGAATTCAAAGGAGTACAAGTGAATTCTAAGAATTCGTTCGAATGCTCCAGAATTCAAAATACTCGAGGGAAGTGAAACTAATTTAACGTGTGCAGTAGCACCAATGACATTCACAACTTCCTGCAAATTTGAAATTACACGGCCTCAACTTTTTTGCTTCTGATTGGTTAATCTTTAATTGTTAATTACTTGTTAATTATTAACTTTCCCACAAATTTTTATTTTGATTTTTGACTCCGTTTTTCGTTTTTAGGTGGAATGATTGAAATTATTGTTTAAAAAATTTTTTGGTAGTTTTTTGATTAGAAAAGAGAACAGACAAGGTCTCATTTTGATGACAAACACTTACCTATTATTAAAAATAAGCGAAATGCTACCGCAGTTGAAAATTATTTACACTATTCACGATCTTCAGAAAATAATGCATCAATTCAGGCGGTATAAATAGAATTGATGTTTTGAAGCTCTCTTCAATAGTTTCTTTGATCAGAAAAGCCATTACAAAAGGTCTCATTCTGACGAAAAATTCTTACCTATTTTTGAAAATAGGCCAAATGCCACCGAACTTGGAAATCATTCACATTCCTCACGATTTTCAGAAAATTTTGACGACAAACTCTGATCCATTTTTGAAAATATGTCAAACGTCAGCAAAGTTGGGAACTATTGAAGCTGCTCCTCGCTTTCTCAAAATAATGCATGACATTCATTATTTACAATTCTCCTGATTTTCAGAACATAATGCATTAAATACTTCTAGTCGCGCGATTGAAATTTAAGTTCTAAATATTTTTTAATAGTTTCTGAATAAGAGAAGCCAACGAAAAAGGTCTTATGTTGACGGAAAACATTAACGTACTTTCAAAAATAGCCCATATGCCACCGAAGTTTGAAAATATTTACAATTCTCATGAATTTCAGAAAATGGCCAAATATCAGCAAAGTTAGGAATTATTTAAACTTCTCGCTTTCTAAAAATAATGCATCACTTCCAGTGGCATTAATTAAATTTATGTTTAAAAAGTATTTTTGTTAGTTATACGATTATAAAATACAATGGAAAAGGTGTTATTTTGAACAAAAACTCTTACCTATTTTTAAAAATAGGATAAGTGCCCTCAAAGTTCTAAATTATTTACAATTCCTATGCTTTTCGGAAAATAATGTATTGCTTCCGGTCACATGTTTGGAATTGATGTTTTAAAACTTACTGGCACACTGTTTCGAACAATTTTGAATCATACAGAATTCAAATTACTCGAAGGAAGTGGCTCAGTTGCCGTGTGAAGTTGCACTATTGATATTCACAACCTCCTGCAAATTTGAAATTACACGGCTTCAGCTTTTTTGCGCACACAGTCTTGTCAATGACGCATTCACTTTCGTTTATTTAACGCGAACTTCTAATTGGTTAATCTTTAATTGTTGATTACTCAATAATTATTAGCTTTACAACACATTTTTATAATTATTTTTTATGAGGAATTCAAAAATATAAAAATGTACCTCGAGTACTGGGACACCCTGTATATACAGTAAATTATTCAATCGGAAAGATCATCATCAAAGGGAAAGCAAACTATCAACGCGACGAACATATGCATGCAAAAGTTGGTTTCAGAAACTCAAGAACTGAATTAAAATTCAGAAATATATATATTTTTTAAATGAAGCGACAGTTTTGGAGTTTTATTTTTTTTTATTTTGGAAAATGTGAAACTAATTATCAGCTCATTTGTGAAAGTAGCACGGGGATATATATATATATATATATATATATATAAAAACTTTATATCAGGAAGTATTGTGGATATTTTATATGTAGAAAAGTATCAATAGTAATATTAAAAAATAATATCTTTAGAGTTATCACAGGGCGTCTACTGAAATTCCGTTAAAAAATTCCCTGAGAATTCCAGGTTTTCTCTAGGTATCTATAGATTTTTCCAAGGTATAATGTTTTTGGTAAAGGAGCCACTCAAGTATTAAGTATCGCACCTATTAGTATCGCATCATATATCCCTTCAAAGTATTACATAACTCTTAAGAAAAAAAACTTTCGTTATCGATCTGTGAATGGTTCAATTGTAATTAACTGAGTGTGTTGAAAGTGGTAAAGAAATAGGAATAAATAAAGCATGGCCCAAAAAGGCTTTATTTTTTCCCCAAAACAGTTGCCCTACAAATTGTTCCTCTAGGTGCCAACGGGGTGGGGGGCAATGTGATATGGGATTCTGGGCCCACAACGTACATATCTGAAAAGTTGGTAAAGTTGTTGCACTTTGTCCAGCAAACAAAAAAGTCAATGGGTGTAACCCCCAAAATTGAGCCGTTCCTAAGATATTGGTTTTTAAAGTCGCAAAGTTGATACATTGTGAATACTTAGCTTACTTATTATCAGGGCATCAGCAGCCAACGTACTGACAAATTTTAAGAGATAATTAAACCTTTCTTTCGCGCCACGTTTTGGCTGATTTAAAAGAAAGCCTTATCGTACATTACAAATAATTATAGCACAAATGTATCTCTTAATTAAGTAATATTGAATATGCATTCCTCTTATATTTTTATAATAATAAAACAAACAAGTCCGATTTCAATGCGTTGCAGAGAGCACGGGATTTTAACATCAATCTTCGCTCGTGCCACGATTTCGGCCAATCAAAGCGTGCTACCGGTACCCGGCTCTGATTGGCTTCGCTCATGCCAGGCTGGTAGCCAACCAACATATACCCCCACTCTAGCCGACCCCGCTACCACGGATGCCGCGCGGATTGGCTCGCGCGCGTCACAGCAGCGACCAACCGCAAGCCATCCCCCACCACGATCCTGGGATGTACAATGTCCATAGTGTGAATCAGTACCGTTGTCTCACTTAACAAGGACGCGCACTGCAGCAGCCTTCGACCAGCAGCCCTACTGAACCGAGCCAAGGTGACTCGAGACACTAAACGGCTAGGTGGCCGCTTCGGCTGTGCAGCAATCCGGACTCCCTCCCAGAATTACGGATTACGGGTACGAACCCGTTAACGTTCTGCGACGCATTCTCGTCATTAGGCCTGATTTCTTTTGATTTAATAAATAAAGGTTTCATTATTTGAAGGCTCGAGGAACAAAAGGGCCTAACCCCGTTTTTACAAATTTTTCAGGACGCCAGAAAAACGTTTGTCTTTTGCGATATTACCGAAAAAATTATATTGGATATACAGGGTGTCCCAGTACTCAAAAAACATTTTTGTATTTTTTAATTCTAACAAAAAAATGGCGTCGAAAATAATTTAAAAAAATTTTGCTTAAGTTAATTATTAACGAGTAATTAACAATAGAAGGTTAACCAATCGGGAGCACGCGTTAAACGTTCGACAGTCCATGTACCATCAACGAGGGTGTGTGCGTAAACAAGTTCAGTTCGTATAATGTCCCTTTTGTTTTCTTTTCCAGTAGGTTTTGACTCTCTGGTGTAACTTCACACGTCGGCAAAACTCTTTTCAATTTAGTAGAATTCTCTAACGTTCGGCAGAATTCTCTTGAATTTAGTAGAATTTAGTAGAAATACGTACAATTTTCTCAAACTTTGTTTAGTTCTCCTAAATTCACTAGAATTCTCTTAGGTTTGGCAGAATTCTCATGAATTTAGTGAAATTATCCTGTTTTCTTTCGATTTCACCAGAATATTCTTGAAATCAGTCAAATTCTTTCAAACTCAAGAGAATTCCTTAGAGTTTGGCAGAATTCCCTTAAATTAATCATAATACTCTGGAATTCTGTATAAATATTTCGTGAATGCAGTATAATTCTCTTTATTTATGCATTCTTTTAAAATCTGTATAATTATCTTGAAATCTGTAGAATTCTTTCCAATTCTTTAGAATTCTTTTCATTTCAATAGAATTCTCTTACGTTTGGGCGGAATTCTCTTGAATTTAGTAGAATTCTCTAGAGTTACTGAATTTACGAAATATTTATGCGGAAGTCCAAAGAATTCTGCTGATTTCAAGAAAATTATACTGAAATCAGGAGAATTCTCCTAAATTCAAGAGAATTCTGCTGAATTGAAAAGAGTTCTGTCGAACTGAAAAGAAAGTTACTGAGTTCTAGAAAATTCTACAAAATTCAAATGAATTTTGCAGAATTCATGAGAATGTTGTCTGATTTGGTTGATTGTGGAATATTATATTGTGTATCGAGGGCGTAAAGAAGGCTATTTTGTCGAGCGTGAATTTGCTGCCCGAGCGAAGCGAGGGTGGCAGTCGCCCGAGGCAAAATATCTTTACGCCTTTGATACACACCATACTTTTTGTTCCCCTCCTTACAAACAAGCATGTGAAGCAGATAGAGGATGTTTGGTGTACTTGACAATTTTAGATTATAGGTGTATGTATATCATTAAGCTATTTCCCTTTCGGCGAGCCTCTAGGGGTAAGCGTGACACTATCCGATTCAGGTAGTGTTTTTTAGGTGGATAGTTTCTTGTAGTAAATAACTACAAGTGTGGGCTCACCACACCCACTGGGCTGGAAGCGGCGACATTACGCCTGCTTCACGTGCATGCAATGGCGTGTTTTCAGGGGGGGTCAGAACAAAAAATATATTTTTCAATATTTGTATTTCGTTGACGTGTAAAGTGACACCAGAGCAGAGAGTCACAACCTACTGGAAAAGCAAACGAAGGGGATATTATAAGAACTGAACTTGTTTATGCACACACTCTTGTCGATGGCACATGGATTGCCAGCCGTCTACTCATAATGCGTGCTTCTGATTGGTTCTTTTTCATTTGATAATTACTCGTTAATTATTAACTTTAGAATTCAAAAATACAAAAATGTTTTTTGATTACTGGGACACCCTGTATATGATCGATAATCTCCACTCTTAAACGTTTTTCTTTAAAATTTCATGCAAATCCGTCAAATAGTTTTTGATTTATGAGACATCAAAGTTAAGCAAGGGCCTAACCTAAGGTTCCGCCTGGTCTGCGGTGCAATTCTATAAATAAATACTAGCAAATATAATAATAATTTTTTAATGAATATATTTGTTATGTTGTCAACAATTAATTATTTTGTGTCTAGTACATTTTTCTGAGTCTGATCTATTGTATTGAGTGATACTTTGTTTTCGTTATATTATGATTGATTTTTATATCGTTTATTGTTATTGCTGTTGAAAATGATAATGATTTTTGTGATTTAACTTTGGAATATCTTCAACTACAACAAATTTTTGTGATATTGACGATGATCGACCGGAATGAATTCAATCATTTGACAGAGATCGCTTGTTTTCTCCGCGGAAAGTTCTTTAGGTGTCACTTGCATCAAAGGAATCTTGTCAAAATCCGCAATGGGTTTTCCTATAAAAGTAACAAAAAATTCACACGATTTTTATATGCTAGTAGAAAAATATTTTTCAAAACAATAACGCAGTGAAAAGAATAGGCAATCTCTAAATTTTTTCGAGTGAAAATCCTGCAAATCTAGCTTCAGTGAAAATGTCACTCTAAATTAGTGAAAATCTACTCATTTCAGAGTAATATTTTACTCTTAAACATAAGTGGATTCCACTTATTTTTAAGCATGAAATATCACTCTAAAACAAGTGGAAGTTAAGTTATTTAGAGCAAAATTTGCACTTCAGCTCGTTTTGCAAGATTTGTACTCATTTTTATATTAAAATCCACATGAAGAAATTTAGAGAGCACTTTTTTACAGCGTTGAAAAAACCACAAAATACTCTAGATTGAAGAAGCTACTATTTTAGTGAAATCACTTGATTTGAAAAATGTTTGCACATTGAAAAGTCACTAAATTATTGGAAATTCCCAAAAATATAGAAATTTTGAAAACATTATATTGCAAAGATTCAAAATGACCGTGAGACTTTACTTGACAAATGCCCGATTGACTTACCTCGCTCTCCTTATCGATCAACACGTGCAACATATGATGTAAAATCGATAATATCGACCGCGATTAGTTCCTGCAAAGCCTTTGACACAACCCAGTCACGCTAAATGGCACCACATACCTATAAAGTGTCAATAAACCTCGACAAACCAAATGAAAAAATCGTTTTTCCATAAAGTGCAATGTGGAGTTAGACCCTTTTGTTCGCTCGGCACCCAGAGGTCTTAACCTTGACTGAATTTGATGAATTTTAAACAAATTAAAAAAAAAATTTTTTTTTTTTTAGCTTACACCCTCGAAACGGCGTTTCTTTGAAGAGTCCAAAAATGTGTAAAAGTCAATTTCGAAAAATCTGTGGGATAGACCCTTTTGTTCCCGAACCCTTCATTTTTAAACCTAACCCTTTTCCCTCCCCTAGTTATAATATTGTACGTCATCAAACATGTACTATTAACGTAGGTTTATGATTATTTTCGCGTTTATTTCGCAATAACCAGACTAACAGGAGACCTTCAGAGTTGCCACCTAGTGGGGACCTGGACCCGATCAACGGACACCACACTCACCGGGGACCTCCAGAGCTGCCGCCTAGCGGGGACCTAGCTCCACACCATCTACACTACTCATTCGTTGTAGGGGACCTTCTGATTTGTCGCCTAGTGGGGACTTAGAATCAACCAACGGGCACTACACTCACAGGGGACCTTCGGTGTTGCCGCCTAGCAGGAACCTAGACCCGATCAACGGACACCACACTCAACGAGGACCTCCAGAGTTGCCGCCTAGCGAGGACCTAGCCCCACATTACCTACACTACTCATTCGTTGTAGGGGACCTTTGGTGTTGCCGTCTAGCGAGAGCCTGGCCTGACCGACGGACACACATCGCATATCTTTTTTTGTTTCTGATCAAATAATCGTCCCTCTTCAGGGCCATCAATATTTTTTTTACGTGGAATAATTCTTTGCTGCCCTCTTTCTGAATGCGCTTGCCATTGAAGGGTAACTAGCTTTCGTTGTAAATCGGTGGACTACAAATTATAGATGCTTTAGTTAACACCTCATATTTCTTATTATTCGTCTTCATCAGAATAATCTTTCAAAACTGATACCAGCGATAGATTTTCAGTGGGTGGTTTTATTATTTCTTGATATTGTACCGGAGGTTATGCGATAGAGCCTCTAGGCGGGTTATAACAATTTTTCCTCTTTATCTCTGAAACAGCTCAATTAGCAGCAAAACTGAGCACATATTTGGAATCAGCGTACCAAAAAACATGGGGTAATATGCTCCTCTAAGATGGACACATTGGGCCCAAAATTGGCACCCTCCTTTCCCCTGAATATTGACATTATTTAAAAAAATATTTAGGGATCTGTCAAGACCATTTTTGCACAAAATTGGTTCTTTAATTACCACTATAAATAGATTATTTTACTTTGCTACATATGTACTTTATCTTTTTGTGTTCTAAAGTAAAAAAATCCATTAACAGCGGGAAAAAAAATATAATAGGCAATTTTTTGCAAATAATGGGATTACGAGATCCCTAAATATTTTTTTCAAATTCTGCCAATACTCAGGGGACATTTTTACACGAAATGTACAATTTTTAGGGCATCAAGCTATTTTGGAAGAAAAAAATAATAATGACCAAAAATTATAATTAATAATAATAATTACCGGATCTAATTATGAATAATCTCTTTCTCTGGCTTTATAAATATATAACTATAGGAACGATATACTTGTTACATATATAATTAAATAATGATGTTCCTTAATTTATGAAAGTAGCTTTATAGAAGGACAAGGATTTTTTAATGGTACAAGCTTTTAGGAATATTATAATACTACTAAAAAATCCAACACTCAATGAAAAATGCCATTGACGAATTGGACTGTAGCTTCTTGAGCCTAAGAGAAAAATGAGCTCCGGTCGAACCTCCTGAAAAATGTGCAATTATATCAGACACAAATTTTGAACATTTCACTTTAAAGTTAACATGAAAAAAATATTTATTAATAATTTATTATTATTCCGTTTCGAGTACCTAGAGTTCCTCAAGGGAGAGTTAAGTCACGTTTCCCCCTCCAATGATCGCCGTTGTACCGGAACTTGATTTTTCACTGCGGCGCGAAAAGTTTGAAAAATGGCGTGTATCATCGAGAAATTTTCGTATTTAAGAAAAAATATTAAAAAATGGAAACTGTGTAATGCAGATCCATTATTTATTATAAACTATTTCGTTGAGTTTATTTGTATTGAAGCTATGATGTGTGAAGTGTGATATGCGAGTTTTGTGATTAATGAAGAAGTGAAAAAGAGGTTGTGTATAACCTACTTTCCAAAGAAAAATATTGACAATATTTTTG
>CAKNWT010306342.1:1569-12686 GCA_932066315.1 Andricus coriarius | reverse complement strand
TTTTTGAAATTCTTTGATAGCTGTGCTGTCAAAGAATAATAAATAATTTAATTATTTATAGCTTTCTCGGAAATTATGGGAAAAGAATTTTAAAACCAAAAGAAAATCATTTGTCACTTTTTAACATGATAAAATGATATTTTTATAGAATTTGATGAAATTATCAATTTTACGATGGATTCTTAAATTAATACTATTTTTGTTAACAATATTACATTCTTTGTAAAATTCACGTAAAAATGAATTCAATTTTTTTTCAATAAAGAAATTGAGGCGGACATGAACCTATGTTTTAACCTAGGTCTAAGCATAGGTCTAAACCTGGGACCGACCTGGCTTTTTCTTACGGCCACGTGGACCAAGCCCCAAGAAAAGACCAGGTTTTTTCGGGAAGTGTGCTATGTGGGCTATGTACTTTTACCGAGGTTCTGGTGGTTCAGATCCCACCTCAAACTGTAGGTACCCCCATCATGCATTTGGTTGAAACACAGTCCGTGGGTTGCGGGGGAAAAAATCGGCTTTGCCCAATATGTCGAATTAGGCATACTGCTCTTGTCAGATCACTTCATTGCAATAAAGTTTGTCCGTGAGTAAGTATATACCCCTCTCCATTTATCACTCCCCCCCTCTATCCCACCTACTGGCTCATCCCCTCTCCAGTTACCTCCCTTCTACGCCCTATCCCATTACTTCCCTTACTAATACTTCCAGCTAACCCTCCCATCACTGCCCCTCCCATACTTGTCTGAATGAGCCCTTTTCTACCCTCTCCCTAATACTCCACGCTTACTCCTCTTCCTTATTGATGCTCCTCATACTTCTTATACTCCCCTCCCCTCACTTCCCCAACTTTCCCACCCCCTCACTTCGCATACTTCCTATCCTTCACTTCCGCTCTTGCTACTCCCCTCACTAAAAATACTTCTTATGTCCTCATTTACCATACTTCCCCACACATCACCTTACTTCCCCTACTTCTCCTCCTTGGAAAAAAAGGACGACAGACTTTTTACTACTAATTTAATTAATTTCTCTAATTTACGAAGAATTTTAAAATTATTACTTTTCTCAAACAGAATTTGGATTTTATTTATCACTAATATTATAATTTATTTTGGAACCTTTGACAAAATGTTGTATTTGATAACAATTATAGGTCGTAAAAATTTAGAGCTGTGTAAAAGAAATGTGTATAAAATCAAATTGAAGTCAGATACATCACATTAATCGACATTAATCAAATATAATTCTTACCATAACAAATTCTTGAGATTAAACAGTAATTTTTTCAGCGTTTATTATACTTTTAAATTTTTAAGAAATTAAAATTAAACAAATAGTCTAGAAATCGCAATTCTCACCGTTAACTTATGTATTCTTAAATTTTCAGAGTACCTCACAGATATACTACAGTTTTCAAGTCGTAATATTCGCTGGTTTGAAAATAACTCTTCTAGAAGACTTTAGTCCCAAAGTTAGAAGTTTAGCGCAAACTCACACACTGCCTCACTTTTCAGGATTGCTACTACTCTTTCCTCGGATTACTACGCGAAGAAAACTTACCAGATACAACTCTACAAGTACTATTTTCAGTGAAATACATTTAATTAAATTATCTTTACGTTTCCGTATAAAATTAGAACATAATAGTATTTTTAAGCAATAAAGAAGCTTGGTAAATAAAATTGAGCATTATGGAAGATTATATCATCTTTTTTTTACTCAGACGCATAAAATCGCATGTAACATCTATTAATATACTATTAGGCACATTAAATTATGATAGAGTGAGTCATTTTTGAATCTTTTAAACTGATTTTGTAGTGGACACATCCCAAACAGAAAGCGAGACCTATTTTATAAGAAAATACTATTAAAATCAATTTATTTCAATTTTATTTATTTAAAACGTATTCACTCTGAGTTGTCTAATTATTATATTCCTTATCTAAAATTAATGATATTAGTGAAAATACTAAAAATGTTAACAGATTCAAATGAAGCGGGGAAAGCTACACGGAAAAAAAAAGTTTTAAAAATTTTTTGAATTTTTTAAGAGTCGGGGATGAGAGCGAACCTTGAACAAATTTTCTATGTTCTGTATAACTTTCATGATTTAATATAGAACAAATCTAGATTATCACTACAAGAGTTCTGTAAACTTTATATTGAACTCCGATTTAAAAAAGTGCAATAAAATATATAGTGAAATTCATTGGAAAATGTTGAAGACTTTTGTAGAAATCACAATGGAGGTATTGAGAGTTTGTAATCACATCATTATAAGGTTTAAATACCTCAATTCAGTCAAATGTATAGAAAAGTTCTTGAAAAAATGTTTTAAAATCTCATAAAAATTCGATTCGAGGTATTGAGTGTTTGTGACCTACTTCAATATGATATCTATGGACCTCAGTTCTATAAAATGTAGCTGCGCAGTCGCTACTGTGCGCATGCAGTGACATTTTCTGCATCCCCCTGGCCAATGTGTTTAACAGATAACGCCGGTTAGTGAATAATAATTTATTAGTGAATTATAACTGATTTAAATTTATATAACTTATATAAACTTCTTCTATATAGCTATCCAACTTCTTATTAATCTTGAATCTACTAGAACTTATAACCAAGAAATAATTTGTGATTTAAAATTTTTTCGAGATTTAAAATTTCCAAAATTATAAATATTTTAAAGTGATCATTGAAATTTTAAAAGCAAAAAAATGGTTAAGAAACGGGTCACAAATATTTGTCACGCGACCCTGCATAGCTGTAGCTTATATTTTAGATTTTTTGTTTAATACTCCGAGTTAAGTTAGCTGCGAGGTATTGTTAGGAGTTGCGAATGCGTAGGTAGGGTGTTCGAACCCACAGCGAATAAGAATTTTATTAGCGTGCAATTATTAATGTAGTGATTGTTTGCATAATAGTAAATAATTATATAATTAAATATGTAAACAAATATTAAAGCATAATGATAATAATAATAATAATTAAGATTAATTTTTTTAGGCGAAAAATCGGTCATCATTTTATAGAACTGTTTTTGGATTTTCTATAACTATTCTACGTTTTTCGCATCCTGCCTTCTAATAGAGATTACGTCACCTCATTCTTTACATTTCATAGCATTTTGTAACACATTTCGTAGAATAGTTCAATGCAATGTAAAACCAAGAAGATTTTAACTTTCATTAAACTACCCGTCGTATCCTCTACTATAGGACTAGTTCTATAAAATTTAATGAAATTTTTTTTCCGTGTAAGCGGTACTATATTTAGTGTAAAAAAATAGATGGCGCTACATGTGCATTAGGGTGGCCCTAATTTTTTACTTTTCGAATTTCTTTGCTATGATCTTCAAGTTTTGTTTAAATGTCCAAAAAAATTATCTACAAATTTGGTTCAAATCGACTAATATTTATGAGTGCAATCATATGTTCCACAATCATATCTTACACATAAGTTCGTGTTTCAGTATATTGTTCAAAATTCGTGAGCTATTTCACAATCATATGTTACACATAAGTTCGTGTTTCAGTATATTGTTCAAAATTCGTGAGCGAATAAGAATTAATCATAAATTTCGAAGGTGAATGACCTTAGGCTACTCTTTTAAGGGTCCCCAAAGGAAGCCCCATAAGTAACCAATGTTAATTTTACGGAATATTGCGGTTTATTAACGCTTTTTGAAAGTTTTTTTTCATATAAATAATTATTAATCGCTCATTAGGAATACCCAGTCTGTTTCTAACTAATTTTTCATTGTTTACATAATTTTAATTTGATCAAACTTTTGTTTTTTTGGGTAAGTCTAAAAAAGAACGTATTTTGTAAACGTTATGAGTTCTTTAATCGATGATAACAATAAAATAACTTGTTTAAATAATGCAAATTACTTAAATCATAGGTGTTTGTTCAAGTATATAGTTTACCTAAAACAGCAGGAGAAAACTTTATCTCGCCAAGTTTTCGACAGATTTTCATATTTTCAAGTACTAATTTGTATTCCAGAAATATTTGCCATTTTTTAAAAGATTAACATATTTTTAGATAATGCTTTGGTTTTTAAGAATTACTCTTAAATGTTTAAAACTATTTAAATTGCAAAAAAATGCATTTTATTTTACTGATTTTATGTGTTTTTTATCGGTAGAGAACAAAATTTGTTTTTTTCCACAGTCAAATTAATGCCTGATTACAATTAAGTAATTACGAGGAACGAGGAACAGAGTATTAGTTGCAAGTTACGAGTGACTATCGCCTTCGATTTCCAGATGCTAAGAAGAAAAAACTGGCAATGAAGGAATAAACATTGACGATCAATTTCCAGCGGCCCTCAAAATAAAAAAAAAAATAAAACTAAAGCGACAACAAATTTTTCCCTTTCTACCGATAAAATATTTAAATTAACAAAAAATTGTTTGAATATATACAAGTATTCCTAGCAAAAAAATTAGAACTTGAAAATATTTAAATCCGCCGAAAATTTGATCAAATAAAATGTCTGTCCTGCTTTTTTCAAGTAAACTTTATACTTGAATAATACGCATTATTTAAGACATTGTAAAATTATTTCAACAAATTATTATATTATTATTTTGAGGCTTATCCGAGAAAACAAATGTTTAAACAAATTAAAATTGTGTAAACAATTAAAAATTAGTTAAAAAATGACTGTGTATTCTAAAATTACAGATTAATTATTATTTATGCAAAAAACTTCCAAAAAGCGTTAATAAACCACAATAGTACGTAACATTCAAATTTGTTATTTTTTCTTTGGGAACACATAAGAGTGGTTTAAAGTCATTCAACCGCGAAATTTATTATTGATTCTTATTCACTGATGAATTCTAAACAATATACTCAAACACGGAATTTTTAATAACTTATCATTTCGTGGTCTTCGTGCCACCCTTAAATATTAACCGAGTTAGCTCAAATTTTAAGGCGATAATTTATTTGGGCATTTGAACACAACTGAGGGGTAAGAACAGACAAGCTCTAAAAGAAAAATTCCACCAAGTATCTATATTCATTGAATAATTGTCAAAGTCATATTATGACTGTAGAATCGTTAAAATGGAATAATTTAGTATATTTAATTTATATAGTTTGAATCCTTTGAAATTTAAAAATGATATAAAATGGCTTTATGTACTTTATTCAGATATTGAAAGAAAAATTGCAAGTTCTCAAATTTTGTTGGCAATGATGCACAGCATTGTTTCATATCTGAAACTTAGTCGGGTCGGAACTTTTTCCTTCTGGTTCATGTCTGCATTATAATTCACTTGAAGTTAGCAGATTAAGATTCTATCTGCATATCTCTATAAGATCGGCGACACAAAAAGAGGTACGGACGAGAAAGAGTAGAAACGAGAGGAGGTAGGTAGAGTGGATGATGAAGAGGCACGTGGCGTGGTAGGAAAGGCCGAAAGGGAGGCCAAGGTGGAAATGAAGGTAGCGTCCTTTGCCAACCTTTGCATCCTTTACGACTGAGGTGCGCGAAGGTTCCGTTTTAAAAAGTGCAGCATGGCACGGCGGTGCACGTGCCAGCCCGACGAGTCGCATATTATTACGAATCTCTTTTAAATTAACGCAGGCGTATATTATGCCACAGATGCAGGCCATGCTGTGCTCGGAACGCCGCGGCACGTTGAGAAAAAATAAAAAAGAAAAAACAAAATTAAAAAGTAGTACACTATAGTGGGAAGGAGAGAAAAATAGAGAAGGAATGAAAATTCAGGGCCGTGACATTACGTATAATTACAGTGACAGCAAGAAGCGAGCTTGGGTTAAAACTTATGATAATAGGGCACGTGGTACAGAGGAGGGTATGTGTAGTATAGCCATAGTGAATTTCTCTACCTACAACCTGACACGAACAAACCCTTCCCCCTCTCACCCTGTCCTATCTCACTCTATATTTTTTGTTGTCTCGCTTTCTCCATGTCGTTCGTGCTCACGCCACGTTTTACTAGTCAGGCTACGAGTGCAGGACTTTACATCATAAATATGCAACACCAGAGCCTCATGTCCTCCACTGACACGGTAAACGCATGACAAAAGCCCACAGAGTCAAGTCAAAGGCAATGGCAATTGCAATGATAATTAACCCGCGAAATGAAGATAGCGTTGACTAAATTTGCTTGGTTGAACTTGATCGCGCTAGGCTAGGGTGATCTAAGGTTAAAGGGTGTCAATGCCAAAAGACATAAATGCAAATAGCTTTTTAGAGTGAATCCAAGAACGAATTCATCCAAACAAACAATTTTATTTGAGAAAAAAAACAGACAATGTTTTTGAAATACTTTACTGTTGAATTCAGAAAAATCAATTTTGAGAAGTCATCGAGTTCGACTGAGGTTCACGTCATTTAATTTTTGAATAGAAGAAGAAAATTTTGAGATATTTTATTTATTATCAATAGTTTTTGCATTTACATCAAGAATTCATGGAATAAAAATTTATTTTTCTATAGAATGCATTCTGGGTCGCATTTAATATTAATTATTTATTATCACAAGCGGCATAAATAACATGTACATAACACATATCTTTGGAGATACATGGAAACCAATGCGAATTGAAAAATAGGTTTTTAGTTTGAATTTATCTACGAAAAAAACCCATAAAAATAATTGGTTTTCGCGTTTATCTAAGCCAATACGCGAAATTTCGCAAAATCTTCCAAACAAAAGTTATAGATCTCATCGAGATACATATTTTTCGTAATACATATTTTTTTGTAAGTGTGATAGTTTTCGCGAAAATTAGTGTTACATCGATTTTCATGCGAAACCCCAAAAAATCATGGCTTTTTGCGTTTATCTAAGCCAATATGCACACTATCGCCAAATATTCTCAACAAAAGTTTTAGATCTCATCGATTTACACATTTTTTGTTTTAACCATTTTTGTGTACGAGTGATAATTTCCGCGAAAATTAGTGATACATCGATTTTCGTGAGAAAAAACCCTTCAAAATCAAGGTCTTTTGCGTTCAGGTGAGAAAATCCGCTAAATTTCGCAAAAGATATGAAACAAAAGATGTAGATCTCATTGAGATACATATTTTTCGTTGCAAATATTTTTTTTCTATGAGTGATAGTTTTCAAGAAAATCAGTCACAGGGGTACGTTCCCGCCCCCACGAGATGGTGGTAAGGGGTAGGTGTTTGACAAACATTATTTATGTAACCAGTGACAGGAGTACATTCCCGCCCCCCACGAGACTTTGGAAAGGGGTAGGGGTTTGACCAACATTCTTTGTGAATCCAGTCACAGGGGTGCCTCCCCCCCACACGACGTTGGAATGGGGTAGGTGTTTGACAAACATTATTTCTGTAACCAATCACAGGGGTGCCTCCCGCCCCCACGAGGTGCTGGAAAGGGGTTTGACCATCATTATTTGTGTAACCAGTCACAGGGGTGCCCCCCCCCCACACGACGTTGGAATGGGGTAGGTGTTTGACAAACATTATTTCTGTAACCAATCACAGGGGTGCCTTCCGCCCCCACGAGGTGCTGGAAAGGGGTAGGGGTTTGACCATCATTATTTGTGTAACCAATCACAGGGATGCCTTCCCGCCCCCCACGAGACCTTGGAAAGGGGTTTGACTAACATTATTCGTGTAACCAGTGACAGGGGGGCCCTCCCGCCCCCCACGAGATGCTGAAAAGGGGTAGGTGTTTCAAAAAACATTATTTCTGTAACCAGTCACAGGGTTGCCTGCCCGCCCCTTACGAGATGCTGGAAACGTTGGTTGCTGCCGTTACTTACGGTCTCTCTTCGCCACTTAGGGCCTGTCGCCACGGTAATAAACAGTAAAGAAAGAGCTGACGGTTAAATGGATCACTAATTTTCTTGGAAACTATCACTCGTGGAAAAAAATTGATACACCAAAAAATTGGTATCTCGATGAGATCTACAACTTTTGTTTGGAACATTTTGCAAAATTTCGCATATTGGCTTAGATAAACGCAAAACCCTATGCTTTTTATGATTTTTTCATGGTTTCATCATGAAAATCGCCTTGTCGCCAATTTTCACTATCATATTCGTAATCAGCGCGTCAAAGTGCATAAGTATACGAAATTTAAATAAAATCGGAGAATTCAGCTATTCGGAACTGCACCCGAATTTTTTACCACCTTATGCAAAAAATATAAGATTTAAAATAACACATTGTGTCTTATGGACCTAACCTAGCAGGCTCATATAAATCGGACAGATCTACTCGAAAATCTAAGACATTCAATCAATTAAAATAATGACAATAATATATAATAATTAATTTTAAAGTTGTGTAAATCCACTTATTGAGAAAAAATTGACGTGCAATTTGGCAACGCTGGACGAGGACGCCAATTTGGTAGGAAACCAACTGATTAAATATTTTGAATGTTCACAGGGCATTCCAAATTCTTGAATATTTTTCGACCGTGCATGCGAGACGAATATTCGAAATTCCGGCAATTAGTCGGTCATGTTGTATCAGAATACATTAAGGTACATAAATAAATATTATTTCAAAATTGTTTTGGTAAAATGTGTTTAAAGAAAGTGAACAAATCTTATATGGAATTAAATGATAAAACTATATATAAAAACAAACTGTGAAAAAGAGATCGTACGAAAGCCGCTTTTATAGTTTGTTAAATTTCTTTATTATTCTTTAACAGAAAAAAAACTGGGATTAAGAAATGTTGCAGGTAATGTGCGAAGTGGGGTAACCGTCAGCAGGGTAACTGCGACTGGGGGTAAACTCACCGTGGTAAATCGCAGATATCTCTGGCGAACTTAGCTAGAGGCAGCACGTTACAGGTCTGCAACTACGGAAGCTTTAGCTCAGTTGGGAGTAATCAGCTGACTATTACCCTGCTTGAACGATTACCAGCAACACTTCGTACCCCCAGTATTTTCGATGTTTGGAGACCGTGCATTTCAGTTCAAATAAAAATAAAATGCTGATATATCCCTTATATATCCTTATATATCTTTATATATATTATATATCTTATATATCTTATTTTGTTAGAAACAGCGATGATTTTGTCCTGTCAATGAAAACTTTATTAATCATATTTAATTGAATTTATAGAAGTAAAGATCTATTGTAGAAATGTTTTGGTGCACAATTATGACTTTCTGGTAGTGAAAAAGTATTTCTTGTCCATTCGTATTGAAATTAGTATAGATTATGTCTGAATAATTTTATATTGATACAATGAGAAATGTTATATTGTTTTTTTAGAAATTTAATATAAATTTTCAACCAGAAGCACAATATCTGTGGTATTGTGAAATTCTCACAAAATGAGCAATCTTCTCAGCTCTGTTTTTTATTTTATAAGAACGTATTTACAACTTTTTTCAAATAATATTATGATCTCTAAGCTGCGTATGTTCCTCATTAAATTAAAAATCCATCCAAATTAAAGAAAAACGGTCATATTATGTAGATTACGAAAAAAATAATTATTACCGATATTTTAAATTTTAAACTGGGTTTAAGGGGCCAAAATTAAACGTTTCGCGCTAGGTTATTTTTAATTTCTAACATGTGTTTCGACCTATTGTAATAAAATAGCTTCTTATAAAACTGGGGAATATCTGTTCTACCAATAAAAATTAACTGATACAAAAATATTAATTTTGAATTTCTCCATGCTAATTAATTGAGCAGGCATCCCAACCTTTTAGCTTGTATCCAAATTTTATCCTTTTATATTCTTAAGGATCTTTGAAATGCACATATAAAACATGCACATGTAACTTCTACATAGCGATATCAACGTTTTAACATTCCCAAAATATTTGTTAACTAAAAGGTTCGTACCCGAATCTTGAAGCTTTTAGAATACTTAATGGACCAATATTTAAACATTGTAATGAAAGATAACGTTGACTAAAGATTTCAATGGTTGAAATTTGTCACTCAGTATGAGAGCAATGTTTGAATTAGCTCTGGCATCTTTGAAAATATTTGGTTGGCAGGGTTTCGTGGCAGGATTCCGGAAACGTCAGAAATTAAATTGCAATCCGTCGCTGAAGAATGAGATTGGCTCAGGAGAGGAAGAAAGGTTTGTTCTCTTGAAATTGATGGACCATCCTCGCATCCTCGATGCAAGAATCAAGTTGATGGACCGAGCGACGATAAGGTTACTGTGGGGTGATCCATGAAGACCGGACGGAATACAAATTTTCCTCGATGACTGATGCCAAAGAGTTTCCACTTCGTTCTTCACTCTCGTGTCCCACAGTATGCCATGCATCGTTCAATTCGACGAATAAGCTGCCCATTATGACAAGTGGAATTTTAGGGTCTAGTTGTTGTGTTCTATATTTCTCTTTGAAAGGTTCCCATAACTCTAGAAGGGGCTTTATAGCAAGACAAATGACATTGTCATTTTGACGGTAAAATTGTTGCTCTAGCCATATGTGATGCATATGTTTCCATAAAAGGACAACGGATTTTAGCATTATTTCTCAATGTTTTAGAATGTTCTGAAATATTAAAAAATATTCTTTCGTTTACTAATGTTTTACTAATGTTCTAGAATCTTGCAAAATACTATTCATTATTCCAAATGTTCATAAAAAAACCTTTAACATCTCCTGGATTTAAAAATACATTTCTTCATACTTTGAAAAACGTATGCTGTAAAGTTTAAAGTTCAGAATTAATTTGAAATACGGAATATTTTATAATAAGAGGGGAAATAATTTTTCATTTTCAAGAGCGAACATATTTTTTCTATTGGCATTCGTGAATCGAGTAAAATTTCAGTATTTTCCCTTGCAATCGAAGAAAAATATTAATGTAGAGCCACCGTCCAACGAGGAAAAATCGATGAACCACGATCCAATAGTCACGAGCAGTTCCGGACAGCTTTTTGGTTGGGTGCGAATCATCGGAAAGATATTGAAACAACAAAAAAGGCAAAAAGGGTCACAGTATCTTTCCGGTAATAAAATGGACCGCCATTCATTTCGTTTCGATCGAAGAGGGGTCACTTTAGCTAACATAATTCGTACACCCCCGGAGCTGCTAACCAAGACTATATCTTCACTTGCCTTATCAATCATGTTTTTTAGAAGCAGCTAAT
>CAKNWT010306338.1:0-12315 GCA_932066315.1 Andricus coriarius | reverse complement strand
CGAGAAGAAAACGCGGAATGTCCAACAGGTTCCACAATTTCAATCCCGAGGCAATTTAAAGTATTTCGAGTGTAAACTACAAATATTTCCACTCTAAATGCTATTTACAGAATCTTTTTAATGTGGTATTTTTTTCCGTCTAATGTATTCAGTTCTCAACACATTCAATTTGAAATATTTTAAATAAAATAAAAAGCAACTTTATAATACTTAGTAATATCTTACTGTTAAATTAAAATCAACAATTTTCAATTAAATATTAAAAACAAAACAATTTCAAACCGAATTTTTTCAAACCGAAGTTCAGGTTGAAACGTTTATATTTTAATGGTTCCGTTTTCATTACTTCGAACAAACAAAATGTTGAGCTTTAGCAGGTCTTATCAATTGTCTCGCGCTTTGCACTCGAATTGAGCTTGTACAAAATGCTAAATTTTCTATATTATTTTGAACTCTATTAGATTGAATAAATTTGGGCGTCCTCTTGACAAGGGCCCGTATAGCCGGCATGTAGATCCGCAAATGTGTAATTCTTTCTGTACCTCGGACCGAAACTGCTTATTTATATATTTCAAAATAAAATACAAATTTGATTCTTTATCGCTATTTTATTTCAGTTACCCTACATACTACAGACTACTAAAGACTGCTACTACTACAGACCACAGCAATACACAAACAAATTATAAAATGTGTGCAAGTACAACGATGGAACTTTTAATATATTAACTAGGGATACTTATTAATGATATTCTACAATTAGGTAGGCCAAACCTTCTGTCCGCAAATAAGTTATTACGATTAAAAAATAAGGCAACTTACTTTGCTCTCAGGCTTACGCTCTAATTAGAGCAGTATGTACAATATGACATTTTGGGACAAGCCGGAATTTTTGCCCCACTATCGACGGACTGCAATGCCTCCCAGCGCATGGTGGGAGGAGGGCTACAGCTTAGGGTGGGATCCGAGCCACTTGAACGCCTAATCGCTTGAGGCTCCTTCATGGTTAATATTATTATTATTAGCCGGCCTTTTATCCACAGGTACCTATGACCCGCTACTTTGCTATTAACGACGGTCACAAAAATGCGACACGTATTCAGCAATATTGCCTCCTGAATTGCATGTAGCGAATTTCGAGCTACTAATTCTTCCAAGATTTTTACGCACCTCGCATGCTCGTTCTCAGTGGAGGAGTTTACGACTGGGTTGATGGTGACCTTCTTCACACTCCGCACGGGCAGGATCTCCTGGTTCACCTACGAATATTGTTGGATCTTTTCAGTGTATCGGAGCCTAATGTAATTGTTTAGGGTAACGCTTATGTTTATTATCCGCACATGTTGAGCTATATTTATAGCAAGACCCAAATCTCTCTAGTAAGCCAGTGTCCAAAGCAATTTTTTGGTAAATGATCCCAGCAATATCATTATGTTTGCGCGTGTATTCTTGCGAGGAAAACATCGTACAGATATTCATGATGCGCTCGATGTTCTCATTAGGCTATCCACAAAGACGGCATCTGTCAATCACTGCCACCATACTGAGAATGTGTTTTTAATAATTGTTTGTCTTAATTACCCATGTCTTAGATGACAATGACAAATCCTTCCGTGTCCGAAAAGAGTACTCCCCGTCCTAACCAGAGAAGCTCTAATATTTGGGGGTGTTATTTGGGCAGCTGTTTACCCTGCCATTCAACAGGTATATCCATAGCGTAACACTGACCATACTAACAGATCAAACATCCACACTCTCATCCTTCAGTCGTCCTTGAACCTTCTTTGTCCTATACCCCATACTTGTCCCATTACTTCGCTCACACATTCTAATCTCTTTCTCACCTGCAGTTTGCGTCCTCCGCTCGTTTCGAACCAAAATCCTAGGTAGCAAAGCTCCTCCAACAACTCCACCACTACGTTATTTATCTTCTATTCCTACTCTGCTCTACCCTTTTTATTTTTATAACACATAATCTTAGTCTTGTTCATATTCAGTCTTAAAACTTTTTCTCTCCCATAGTCTTTAAATACTCTTATCATCATATTCATACCTCTTTCATCATCCGCTACTAGCACTACACCACCTGCATATGCTAGTGAGTATACTTTGCCTGTTCCTAACGTTATCCCCCTTTCCCTTTCCTCTCCGACTTCTCCTCTAAATCTGCCAGAAGAATGCTTAACAGAAGTGGGCTCAATGGGCTCCCTTGCCTGGAGCCCTCTTCTTGTCCAGAATTCCTCTCCTTTCTTGTCTCCTATCTTCACCCTTATCTTAGTTTCCACAAATATTTTTTTCAAATGCTGCCTTAAAATTGACAAACAGTGCGACTAGTTTTCCTTTCTTTCGCCCTGGGTTCCTCTGGACTAAATAGTTGAACGACGTAAATACAAAAATTTATTACAAGCTTAAAGGTTGTAAGGGGTACATGAAACTTTAATGTCTAGGGGCGCATTTTTCCTTAAAACAGCCTTCTTTAACCATCTTTAACTTTGTCATCAAAATCTTGATGGGTGAAACACAATCTTTACTTATTTCCCCAAAGATTGTGTTTGTACCAATCAAAATTTTAATGAAACATTTTCAATGCATATCCTTAGCCAAAATTTTGAGATGTTTATTTAAAAAATTTGTATTTCATGATACTCATAGGTTAGAATAGGTGCAAAGGAATATTCTTGACTTGTTACAAAAAACACTGTGCGTATAAATTTCTTAGTAAACTAAAATAAAATAAGGATGAAGAATGAAATTCGCACTTTATTTTGCGACACATAAATAAGCAAATATGATTCAAGGTAGAGAAATTATTAAAACATACACTTAACGTAATACATTTTAATATAATATGGAAAATGTCATATTTTTTACCAAACTTAATTTGAGCGTGAAACGCAAAACAATTGATGAGAGTATATTATTTAAGCCCGTAGAAGCTAAAAAATATAAATCTGCGCTAAGCTACCATACTCAATACTTAAAACTGAAGAATTAATCAATAAATTTGCGAATTTTTAAAATTATATTATTTTAAGCAATTTCAAGCTCGAAAAACTAAATATGAAACGAATAATATTTTTTTTTAAACTGTTAAATTAGTTAATAAAAAGATACATTTTAATAATTTACAGACGTTTTCAATTATTATTTGTTTAATTGTTATTTATATGTCAAGATGTAAAACTTTGAAATGAAAATTAGACCATTTTAAATCATGGAAGGCTTTCTATTTCAATCAATTCTGTTTGCAAATTGTTTCGTTTTGAACATATAATTTAAAATTTTTAATTTGAAACAAATAGTCAAATATTGATAAACATAAGAAAATATTGCTTTTTTGATTAAAGAATGACGAATTAAATGGGTTCAAGTTAGTACATTTTGGACTGAAATATAATATGATTTTAAATTGAATAAAAGCATTTAATTATTGAACAGATCCAAGTCATGACTTGTTCTTTCGGGGAGAATTTCCATACAAATCCACTGTTCACAATGTTGAAAATACGTACAGTAGAGTTATAGAGAACGTCTTTTCCGAAAAACCAACCCAAAAATTTATTAAAATTTCATTAATTTAAAAAAAAATTGGTACGAAGGGACAGTAAGAGAGAATTCAATTGCGAAAAAGAACAAAAACTGTATATTAAGTCTTCCAAGCTGCATTCTAAGATTCTTTATATTAAAAAATTATAATATTTAAAATGGAAAGTATTTGCACTAAAAGGTTTAATAACAAGGCATTGTAAACTGAATGATTTCATAACTACAAAATTAACAAATTTAAAACATTTCAAGTGATTGGATAGATTTTTCTTCGAAAAATTTGTAAAATTTTCCGTCAAAAAGAATTTCACTTTCATAAAGGACAAAGACCGAACGTAAACTCGCAGATCCGACAGAATCGCGTGTTTTTATTTTTTCATTGGCCGTTTTAAGAATTGTTGATGACACGATATACTTCAAAACAATTTCTGATTGTGTCGCGGTTGGCTATTGGACATTCCACGGTTTCTGCAGCGGTCAGTTCTTTAACCTCCTCACTGTACATGTTTATTTTTGCCCGTTTTGACCCAGTACTCGCATCATCAACTTTATACATTGCACGTAAAATCACGTTTCCACCTGGCTTTTTAGACAATATCGCAAAGACGTCACCATTGGACGTTGACAATACAATTTGTGGTTCGGTTGGCATAGGGCAGAGGACATGATTTTTTGTTTTCAATCGAATCGGTTTACCGACAGGAAAAGTGTAGTTTTGAAGTTCGAATATCCGAGTGGGATTGTTGTAGGGCTTGAGTCGAATAAGTCTAAGCTCTTCAAGTTCGAATCCAAGTACTTTATGAAAAGATGGCGTGGCATGAGGAGATCTGGACCTTTCACGAAGAGGAGGGTCAGCAGGAAGATGAGACCTAGCAGAGGAATGACGCGTGGCGGGAGGAAGAGACCTTTCAGAAGAATGTCTCTCAGGAGAAGAAGCAAAAGGTACCTGACGAGGAAAACTAGGATCAGCTTCATCACCAGGCGAAAACTTCGTCTGTGAACCTAATTCTGCAACAAGAAATGGGTTGTAAATGAGGTTGTAATTCAGAAGCCACCTATAAATTGTTATCGCTAAACGGGTTTCGCCAAAAACTTGATTTTAATTCAACAATTTTTTTACTTTATCTCGCCGTAATTCAGCCAATCAAGTTCGTGGAAAATCGCTTCATCGTTTAACGTGCAACAATTTGGCTCATTACAAAAGTGATAGTGAAAATAAGCGATAATTTTACCTTCATCGCGACAGCTATGATAAACCCATAAAATCATGTTTTTTTCGCGTTTACTTCAGTGAATATTAAAAATTTACAAAAAATCTTTTTATAAAATTGGTAGATCTTTAAAACCATACATTTTATGTAAAATACATTTCTACTCTGCGACTGATTGTTTTTCGAGAAAAGCGACGCTAAATATGAAAATAGCAGAAATACAGTACAATGTGTATCGGTGTGACTTAGACAGTATGAAAAATTTCTGGAATTCTAGTTACGCCCGCGTAGAATGGATGGTCGAAGCGAAGCTTTTTTACAAGCTGCAACTTCTATTTAAAAGTTTTTTCGTTCAGACAATATTCATCCAAAAACAGTGACATATTGTCACAAGAAATATTGGGAAATGAAAGGGGGTAGGGGTATTATTTCTGTCACTAGTCACAGTAATGCCTGCCCCGATAGAAGTTGGAAGGGGTAAGCTGTGTGACCTAATTTATTTCTGTGATCAGTCACAGGAGTGAGTTCCACCAACAAAATGTTGGAAGGGAAGGGGGGGAGTGACCTACATTAGGTTGTAAAGGGGAAGGTATATCACCTACATTATTGCTCTGGCTAGTCAAAGGGGTGACTTCCCGTTGGGAAATGGTAAGGGTTTGACCAACATTATTTCTGTAACTAGTTACATGAATGCCTCCCCCCACATGACGTTGGAAAAGGATAGGGGTTTCCCCAACATTATTTATGTAACTAGTTACAGGGGTGCCTCCCCGCCCCCCCCCCCCCACAAGAGGTTGGAAAGGGAATGTGTCTGACCTACGTAGGGCACTGACATAGAGTCTGTCGTCTGATTGTTTGTGTCGCTACTGAATTGCCCCGTTACAGTGAATTTAGATCAGATTGTGCGCAAAAAGTATAGATTTTTAAGTTGATCCAGAATTCACGTCTTATTTATTTAAATTACACGTTCGTTCCGCAATGCTCATCTGAACAAGGCCCATCAGTGTCCAAGTTCTTATGCTTTAGGTAACTTGTGGTGAAACTCGAACATGCGGTGATTCAGTCTTTTTCCTACTATTTGTCGCCACACATTCCTATCCTGGCATAGCTCTCTAGTTTCCTTCACGCCATGCATTTTTTCATGCAAGCTCTTGCGCTTCTATGGCTACTTATATCTTTTCGAATTAGGGTCTCATTTACACATTCTAACCATTCATTTCGCGTTCTGCCTCTGAGCACACTGCCATTTAATTTACCTTAATACACTTGTTTCGTTAGTCGTTCATCTTTCATTCTCTCAACATGCCCAAACAATCTCAAAGAGTTTCTTTCACATATGTCAACTAGTCTCTCCCGTACGCCACATTCTTTGAGTATTATCGCATTACTCACACTTTGTCCATTAGTGAGGCCCATGTTCTTCATGCTTGTATTCAGTTTGTCCAACATTCTTTGCAAGTCTTCGGTTGACTCTTCCATAACCACCTCATCATCTGCGAACATTAACTCACGTACCCTCACTGTTTCGAGATCCACACCTTCTTTGTCGAAGAGAGCTTTTCCTGGACAAAATATGCGCTGAAACCCTTTTTCCCTTACTTTCACACATTCTCATTGATCTGTCTTAAGCTAAATATTTGATCCGTACATGATCTTTCTGGCATAAATCCACTTAGACTTAACATTTCTTGTCTTCTGTTATATTCATTACCCTACGAAAAAATATTTTGCAATATACTTTACTTACGGTACTTAATAAGCTGATTCCTCTGTAATTATTGCAGTTGCTTTTATCTCACTTTCCTTTGTATATTGGTACGATAATCGCTTTTTCCCAGTTTCTTCGAACTTGTACCATCACGATACATAAGTTTATGAATTCGCACAACCTGTAAGGTAAGTAGTCGCCACCGTACTTAAGCATTTCAGCGTTAATACTGTCTATACCAACAGCCTTACCATTTTTAAGTTCCTAATTACATTCCTAACTTCAGAGGCAGAGACTTACTCAATTGGGTTTTTTAACATATCCTGTTCTATATCGTAGTTGCGGTGCCCCGTAGCTTTAACTTCTAATAATTCCTTGAAAGGGTATCTAAAAGCATCTAGTATCCCATCTGTATCATATAGTGTTTCACCCTTGCTATTTCTCATGCCGACCATCTCTGCACTTCAACAGCGTTTCATAATGATCAACGCCAATTTATGAAAGAATTTCTTGTTTCCCTCAGAATCGATTTGCATTTCTTCTCTTCTTTTATTTGGATTGTATCTTTACTTTCTTTGACTAGTAGTTATACTTTCCTCTTTATGTATCTGCAATCGTTTTCAAGTCTATTTTTCTCCTCATCGCTGAAGCCCGTGATAGTCAAACTTCTTAGATACGCTTGTTTCTTTGCGTGAACGGCTGCGCGGATTTCATCATTCCACCACGCATAAACAGAATTCTTCCTACAATCGCCGTGCCACACATTTCGGTCGCATTTCTAACAATGTTATCTTGGAACATAGTCCATTTGCCTGCTATATCTTTATTGCTTAGAAGCGTCTCCCAAGCTGCCCCATCTATGCGTTCGTATATCCTATTCTGAAAATCTATTCGCACTTCCGCTTTCTGTAAGTTCTCAATCTTAATTCGCGTTTGTTTCATTTTCTTTGATTGTCTTTCTTCTCAATTCCTCGCCTCATTTTATTTTGGAGACTAGAAGTTAATGATCAGTATTTAATTCAGAACCCCTTATGACCCTTGTGTCTTTTACTAGCTCTCTTTTTCTTTTATTCGCCATAACGCAGTCGATGATACTGTGGCTATCTCCTCTAGCTTTTTATGAAAATTAATTAAATTGTTTGTATGCAGAAATGTAATTAAAAAATAATCTTACATAAGTCTTTATATTTGTTTGTGTTCACATAACGTAAAGCACGGCTGTATTCTCCGAGGGTACGAATTCGAAAAGTAGGATCATTTTCCAAATTATGCAATTTTTGTTTCCAAGATATCCGTAAGTTTCAATCTATATTTTTTCTATATCTATAATTTCAGTTCCAATTATGATTGTAGCGCATCAAGGGCTTGAATCATATTTTTTTTTATCTGAGTTACAAAATTTATGATATTTGAACAAATATAGTCGTAATGTACGCATTAGGCGTGCGAAAATTATAAAAAGTAGAAATGTATGAATTTTGATTTTGGCATCTTATTTCGGGGAAAACATGATATGCAGCTTTGCAATAGAGTGGGTGCAAGCTATTACTAATTTGTACTCTTTCAGAACGATTACTAAGATAAGACTCAAACCATTTAACAACCATATTTGAGAGGTGAAGCGATTTGAGCCTGGACAATAATAGATTATGGTTAACTGTATCAACCCCTTAGAAAACTCAAAAAAGACGACAACCGTTATTTCCCTTCTATCGATTATAAGTTTAAGCACAGAAGTTACTTTAAGTGAAGCTGTAAGTGTAAGTATGCCTTGCATGGAACTCAGATTGCATTAGGCCCATTAAATTGTTAGTTTCAATGTGTGCTGTAAGTTGCTGGTGGACAATGCGTCTGCAAGTTGTAGACAAAGCTCATAGGATGGATATAGGACGGAATTCTTTGTGAGAGGTAGGGTTAGATATTTTAGGAACAGGGTGAATAATCGCCTCTTTCCAGGCATCAGGAAATATTCCCACCTGCAGAGTTGCATTGTATATGTGTTGATTATTACTACGGGGATATCAATATAATAAACTAGAGTCTTGCCAAATTTGTTGTTGTCATTATTTAAAACTTCTAAGTTTAATGGCCGCTTTATAAAAATAAACTTTGGAATTGTTTTATTGAAATTTCTAGGATGGTTTTTGGGGGTGATCGAAAATCATTATGGAATTCTAAACATAACCGTGAGTTTTTTCCAGGTAACCAGCGTGAATTTTTGTGATTCTGAAGTTTAGTTACTGTTTTACATATATAAATAGTGGAATTGTTTTGTTAATAGTGCTAGGTACTTGAATTGTCTTTTAATATTAAAAACGATATTTGAATTTAAGTATTTTGTTAGTCATTGAACATGGTATTGGTGAATGTGAATAAAAATGTTGTATTTTCAAAGTTTTTAAAAAGAAAGCATTATTTAAAAAAAATGTGTACTGTGCTGCATGCGCCACTTTCTCACATAATATCAATATTCAAAAACGATTTTTGTGGAAAAATTGAGATACCTGCTCGTATAAATAGGAAAATTTAATTCTAAGAGTACCCATAGACAATATAAATCATTATATTTCTTTTTTTGAAAAATGGATCGAAACAACGATCAGATTATCTATCCCGGAATAATCCATATTTATAAAAAAATTAACATTATTTAAAGATTTCAGATTCGCTTAGTATTAATGAATAATGGAATGTAAGTGCTGTGTAAACTCTATTGCATATACATAAACCTGCACTGTTGGGAAGGTACCCTATGTATTTGCGCGTGCATAGAAAAAAGCCATCACAGTTCGGTACGCATAAAATTGCTTCCTCTTAACTTCTGATTTTCGTACAGCTTGAAAAAGATTTACCGCGATATAGATACGTTACACTACCGTCGGAAATTGTGCGTAATTGCGTCAATTGTGAGTAATTGAGCTCAGATACGATTGAACACTTTTAATCATACCTCGGGTACCCATGAAGATTTTTTAGGTTTACTTGGCTTAACTTAAAGGTAAGATCTTCGGCTCTATGTCGTATTAGTTTTGAAGTTTTTGACAAAATTTCCCGATCTCTTTTTTTCACCGAAATATCGTGATTCGAAGTTAGCGGTGATTTTTAATAGCGCTCATAGGAGTCGTGCGCACAATTTCCGACTGTAGTGTATATTAGTATATTTACCAATAGAATTAAGGATAATGGGTAAGGATAAGACCAGAGTCCAGACAATCCTCATCTTTTTTAGTCAGAGAGGACGCTGATTAACGTATCATTAAGGAATTTCAATCAAAACGTATCTAATGAATATTCGACTGCCTTATTTGCCTGTATAATCTATACTAAAGTCCTTATCTCTTACAATAGATCGACCAAGGTTTACCTTCTGATATATTTATATTTGATAAAAGTTAATTTCAAGAAAAAAACTGTTCTCACAAATTTAATTAAAACAGATCTCACCATTTATGAAATCATTTACGTTTCAGAAAAAACTGATGATGAAAAATAAATTAATATATTATATATTTTATATATAATATATTTTGTTTGATCTAATGTTTAGGAAATACTCGGAGAAAAAGAAATTATCTCGAGGGGAAAGTATCGTTTTCTAACTTTGATTTTGACTTACTATCGCTTATTATGTTAATATTATGTTGTTTCTATCAGACTTAAGATATTGACAGTCTACCATGTTGAATTTGAGAAGTTCTAGGCTCCGGAAGATACGATCAGGGTTCCTCAAAGCAACCAATCCCGACGCAGCTGGAACGTTTACATCGTCCACTTCTGCTCCTTCTCTCTTAGAAGGTAAGCAAGAGCAGGAAATTTACGCGAAAGAGCATCGTTCAACACTGTTTCTTGGAGTCAGGTCTCTAGCCGCGGATGAACTTACGCGGCAGATGGGACAGCTAGAGATAAAGGTTTCACCTCTGGATACTTTTTTAGAGCTACCAGTTTGTAGTCCGTTAGTTTTGTTTTGTCTTTGTAGAATATTCTGAGGAACAGTGTTGATGGACCAGATGAAATTATCCCAGAAGAACAGCCTTTTGCATCCGGTTTGCGATGGAATGAGCCTGACGCTGGCAAGCCGGAATCTTGTTGAGTTGGCTAAGAAATGAAGCTTTCATACCTCCAAGACAGCCGATTATGAGAACTACAAGATGGAATTTGTAGCCTTGGTACAGCCTGCTCAGCTCGAAAAGCAGTGCTTGATATTTCGCCCGTTTTTCTTCCTCCTTTGATGTGATATAACCATCGGCCGGTGCCGAGAATTCAATCACGTGTATGATCTTGGTCTTCAGATCTCGGAGGACAATATCAGGCTACGTAGCACTGATACGTTGAGTGGGGGAGAATGAGAAATTCCAGTAGATCTTACACTGTTCATTCTCCACAACGGACTCGAGTTCCCCCTGAGTGTATGGCAAGACGGGCAATAGATCAAGACCATAAAAGTGCCTAAGATGGTGTAACATTATCGAATTATCTCTAAACCGGGGATCGCTTTTGTATTCATCAATATTCAAAATTTAATTATGCAGTTGGCCAATCTTAGTTAATGATCTTGATTTTACTAAAAATTAAATTAATTTTTAGTAATGGTAATGTTGCATTTTAAACTCATCTCAATGATTTTTATTTTCATCGAGATATTCGTTCGATTTGCGTTGACTCTTTCCTGTACAGTAAATTGCAACCAACTATATAAGTTGATTCCAATACTGATAGGATGTTAAAACTAGCCCTAACCATTATATAACTAAATTTGAAAATTAAATAAAGAACGAATTAGTAAGATTAATTCTTACAGTAAAATTTACGTTAAATTTTAAATAATTGTTTTACGATAAAAGTAACGAATTGTGGATTCACTCAAGGGAGAGATGATTGCGTATTTTAAATTAATTTAGAAAATTACTCTTATATCAAAAGCAGCAAGTAGGACTCTCCTCCAATATTAAACCATGAACCAAAATTTCCTTCGGACAACGAGGTCTTTATCATACGATAAATTTCAAAGTCGTTACGAATTCCTTTCTGGTTCCATCTTCATTAAAAAATGGAAGCAAAATTTCCCATTCGAATTTCAGTAGCTGGTGCAACCATGCACAACGAGGTTTGTTTATCACTAGATAAAGTGCAAAGTCGTTACAATAATGTTGCACGCACTACTTTTTCATTCTAGAAATTTCCCACAATTAGATGCAAACATGCACAACGAGGTTCTTTATCATGAGATAAAGTGCAAAGTCGTTACAATAATTACATCACACTAATAAAAAAAATGAAAAATAAATGTAAACCCCAAAAACTTACGTCTAATTACCCCAATTCTAACAAATTTGGATAGATTAGTGGACGGAAGTTTTGACTACAACGGGAGAATCCGTTGAAAGTGGCGTCCCTTGAGTGATGCTTACTCCAATTTAAATCTCTGTGCGGATTGACAGGTAGATCATAGGGACCAAGAGAGGCTTCTTCCTTGCAGAGGGTTACGTACGAAGTCCCCAAGTACCGATACCGGGATCGATTTATAAAGTGC
Organism: Andricus coriarius; assembly: GCA_932066315.1. Taxonomy (NCBI): domain Eukaryota; kingdom Metazoa; phylum Arthropoda; class Insecta; order Hymenoptera; family Cynipidae; genus Andricus; species Andricus coriarius. The sequence goes on along the minus strand of CAKNWT010306338.1, from coordinate 320 downwards.
ATTGGTCCCACGCTATTCCCACTTATTTAGCTGATGGCGCGCGCAATCGATCGTATGATCGAATGATTTCGTGCATCATCCCTTCGTTCCACCTGCTTGTCCACTTTTGAGTCAGAGGCGTACCAATATAAATATTCGCCCGTAGCTTTATGATTTAATTCTAAATATGAAAATAGAAGGGACCGTCTCTACGCCCCTCTAAACGGATAGAGCTTTTATCTTTTAAAAGATCTATGCGTTTCAAAGAAAAATTTTATTTCATGAACTTGTGATACATCTTACACTACTAACAACATAAATAGCTCAGTAATTTAATTTTT
>CAKNWT010306329.1:2581-16502 GCA_932066315.1 Andricus coriarius | reverse complement strand
AGGGAACTGCGCCTAAACACGAACGGAGTAGACGAAGTACTGCGGGAGCGTATGGGGCGGTATTTCGCGCGTCGTGGGGGTAAACAGGCGGTACCCTGGTACCCAGAGGACGACGATGATCAGGGACAGGCACCACGGGATTCAGGGACCGACGACGACATGGCGGGTCCATTGGAGGGTGCCCGGCACCGGATCGGATTTCACCAACCCTTTACGATGTTCGAAACGACCCCTCATGGGCACCGACAATGGCCAGGGATGGGGGGGAAACCAGGCCTTGGGGGGCGCGCTATCGCCAACCTACACCCCTCCTCCCAGAAGAGACATGTGGAGGGGGAATGAGGGCGCCATGGCACCACCTACTCAGGAATTAACATCGGCGGGCGAAAATGTGAGAACCACCCGAACCGAGGACAATAGTTTCGCGAACGTGAATACTAGGCCACGCGGGACCACGACTAGGGCCAGCGCACCAGACACCTAACAGGGCGCGTCCCCAAATTGGTCGCATCCATTTTTCGGAGGAAGCGCGGTTCCCCAACAATACCAAGGGGCAGATAATAGGCTTCAGGGCCACGCTAGGGCGCAGGGCCCGCCGCCCAAAGGTTGGGAGTTTCAAGACCCAGCTCCACGGAGCCGGAGTGTGACAACACCCTGGGCGAGTGGGGCAATTGGTCCGACAAGATACTACCCACCGACAGTCAGCGCCCTAACGTGTGCCCCACTAGTAATCACATCGCAACCGATTTTTACGACCGCAGTCATTAGGGACACACGCCCCCAGAACGACTGGTGCAGTCCGGATCGCGGCGCCCCACTGAATATAAAGACCCAACATCGCGAAACCCAAAACTGGGGCCGGACCACGGAACTAGAGGGATATCGGTATCCAGCAATTTATCTAGAGCCACATACGCGAGAATTTACTCCATATAACCAGGTTGAACACAAACCGTGGGAAAGTGAGGGGCTCCGAACAGACCGGACCACCCATCACTACCCGGCGTCGAGCCTCTTCCCTCATACGAACCCGACCTCAGTCAGGGGGGAAGAGGGCGAGCAAGAACGACTAGGACAAACTAGGTGCCGATCTGAATATTACTGTCGGCGCGAGCCACAAGGTTTTACCGAGCCAAGAGGGAACGGGCATAGTGCGGACATTACAGGATATGGGGGGCATGAGCCCACACGACAATACCATGGTGCGAGAGTAAATGCGAGTCATGACATTAGGGCACAGTACGTCCCCACGTTTGGACAGGGACCGGACGGACCTTATAGGGAGCCATGGCGGCAGTATAGGGAGCAGAGCCGCGGCCCGCAGCACAGATACTCCCATAGTTGGGAGCCAGAACCGGGATACGAGGGCTATGGGCCAAGGTACTCGCTTGGGCCGAGAGGTCCGCGGGAGTTTGAACCGGAAGCTACCACGAGTCACGGGTATGCTCAGGGATGGGGGCGGGGCCCCATACGACCCCTCAGCAAACCAAGGGACGTGACAAAAATCGTGGAAGGGTGGAAGGTCAGCTTCAACGGACAAAAGGGCTCAAGCGTAGACAACTTCTTGTGGAGGGTTAAAGAGGGCAGAGCCGACTCTTTCCTCACAGACGAGGAGTTGTTAGTTGTAATGCCCTTCCTCCTAAAGGATATTGCGTGGCACTGGTTCCGACAGAACAGATTAACATGGAACACGTGGGACCAGTGCAAACGGCATTTCCAAGCCTGCTTCAGGACGCCTTCTACCAAGAAAGGTTGGAAGAGCAGATCCTCTCACGCAGGCAAGGCCAAGAGGAACCGGTAGCAGACTACCTGATCTGCATGTATGGGCTCTATCAGCTCTCAACTAGGCCAATGGATCTAGAGGTCCAGATAAATCGAGTATACGCGAATCTCAGATCCGACTTCAGGAGGGCCATCAGGCGTTACGAATTCACCGACTATAACGGCCTGGCGGTCCTAGCGGCGGAGAATGAGTGTGTGGTATCTACGATAAGTGAAGATATAGCCCCACCGTCCCCCGAAAAGCCCCTGACCCCAGAATACGCGTACAAGGGAAAGGCCCAACGCCCAAAAAGAACAATGCTGTGGCCGCTATCGCCCCGACTTTAGACGATAGTGGTAGTAGGCAGAACCCGACGGAATTGGCACAGTTAATCAAGGCCCTCATTGCGACGGTAGAAAGCGTGAAACGGGGACCAACCGCGAGCTTGGGCAAAAACGAAGTCCAGAACAAGCCCAGGTCCGAGAGGTCCAACAGACGCAATGATAGGTACCCCCGAGACCGGAAGAATTCAGAAAGGTCGTCTGAGGGCAAGCCAGAGCAGTCTCCAAAAAGGGGCTCTGAGCCATCCACCTCGGGTAAGAAGGGGGGTGACTCGGAGGTAGAATGTTTGAACTGCCGACAAGGAGGACTCGACCACCAAGGAGTGCGAATTGTCCGGAAAGTGTCCGGGAAACAGAAGAAGGGAGAAGGCGTAGGGGTCAGTCCTTCTTCCTCTAGTCCCGGGGCGACCCCACAGGACGACAAACAATTATAATTGTTTGTCCATAATTATCGGAACAGAATAGGCCCGAGCTGACGGTACCGGCAGTAGTGGGGATAGCCCAAGAGACGAGTCCCGCTGCAATAGACGCTCCGTCGGACTCGACAGACACGAGCCCAGTAATCCATACAGTAGAAACGGAAGACACCATTGTCCTTAACACAAGAACGAGGGTTAGAGAAAAACCAAACTCCTGGCAGGAGAACCAGGTGATACTGGCTCTCCTGAAGTCAAACGAGTCACCCGCAGTTGCGGCTGAGGAAGGTCCGCCACTGCCATTGCGATTGGAAGTGAAGGAGCCCCCAAGGGAGGACAAAGGGCTACCTTGCGAGTCTTTAAGACTGCCCGAATAGGTAATACCCCTAAGGTCCTCGCGCTGATTGATGGAGGAGCATCCCGAACAGTAATGGGAGATATTGGCTTGGTAATAGCAGAACGGTACAAGGCAACATTGCACACGACACCGAACCAAGCGGTTATGACTGCTGACGGTACCGTCCGTCAAGTTCAGGCCACGTGTTATCTCCCAATTGAAATCGATCGTGTTTCGCGAATGATGAAGATTCATATTGTCCCGAGCATGGGAGAACAAGTATTCTTGGGGATGGATTTCATCCACACATTCGGTATAGTACACGATGGCAGTAAGCGAGCCTGGTATATGGCGGACTACCCGGAAGTGGTCCACCGTTATACCGGAGAAGGCATTGAGCTGGAGGTGGAGACGAGGGGCGAAAATCCGACAACATTAGACCAGTGTTGCGGCCTCAGAGAAATAACAGCTGAGGAGCGACAGAAGCTGGACACTTTAGTTGCCAGGATTATTAGGCCCCCTCCTGAGTCACTTTCAGCCACCGATCGCATCACTCATAGCATAGACGTCGGGGGATACCCACCGATTAAACAAAGGTATTATCGAGTGTCCCCGAAGGTCCTGAAAAATATGCAAGAGGAGGTAACTCGAATGCTGGCCGAAGAAATTGTTGAGCCGTCCAAAAGCGGATGGGCCAGTCCCGTGGTGATGGCCCGGAAGGCCGACGGGACGTATAGATTTTGCGTCGACTACCGTAGGCTCAACGAAGTCACTAAAAAGGAAGCGTACCCTTTGCTCAAGATGGACATGATCCTTAAGCAACTTCGCGCCGCGAAATACATAACGACCTTAGATTTAAAGTGGGGGTACCACCAAATCCCAATGGCCGAAGATAGTAGGGAGTACACTGCGTTTACAGTCCCTGGAATGGGGCTCTTTCAGTTCACAAGAATGCCCTTTGGACTGTCAGGGGCTCCGGCGACATTCCAGCGACTGGCAGGCTCCCTCATAGGGTCGGACATGGAGCCAAACGTCTACGCGTACCTCGATGACATAGTCATCGTAAATGAGACGTTTAAAGGCCACCAGGAATGGGTAGCGCGAGTCATAGACCGCTTACAGGGCGCCGTGCTGACAATAAACCCAAAGAAATGTGAATTCGGGAGACTGACCGTACGTTATCTCGGATTCCTGGTGAACCAGGAGGGTTTACAGGTCGACCCGGACAAGGTGGAGCCTCTTTTCTCTTACCCAGCCCCACGAACAATAAAACAGCTAAGAAGGTTTTTGGGAATGGCATCGTGGTACCGCCGTTTTATACCTGACTTCGCGACTGACGCGGAACCACTTAACAGGCTGCTTAGGACGAACGCCCCATGGGAATGGGGAACCGAACAGGAAAGCGCGTTCGCTAAGCTGAAGGAGCAAGTGGCGACAGCCCCGATTTTGACCTATCCCGCCTTCGAGGTCCCATTCGTGCTCCAGACCGACGCGAGCGATTTTGGCCTCGGGGTAGTCCTAACGCAGGTGCAAGACGGCGTTGAGAGAGTAATCGCTTTTGCGAGTAGGACAATGTCGGACGCAGAAAGAAAGTACTCAGTCACGGAGAAGGAGTGTTTAGCCGTGATCTGGTCGGTTAGAAAATTCCTCCACTACCTGGAGGGGTTTCACTTCACGGTAATCACCGACCATAGTTCGTTGCGATGGCTACATAACCTTCACAATCCAACCGGTCGATTGGCGAGATGGGCGCTTGACCTCCTCGAATACGATTTTGAGGTCCTACACCGGAAAGGAGCTTTGCACCACGTGCCTGACGCCCTTTCTCGGATGTATGAGGAGGAAGTAGCAGTCCCCATAGCTGCCATGGAGCCAGTAGAGGACGAGTGGTATCGTAGACGACTGCGCGAGGTGGAAGAAACCCCATGAAAATACCACGGGTGGAAAATGGTGGACGGAATGTTGTATCGGTACCGTTCGAATCCGCTGATAGACCCGGTAATCGAAGACCTAGAGGCGTGGAAGTTGGTAGTACCAGCCGAAAGAAGACAAGAAGTCCCTGACGAGGTACGCAACGATCCACAGGCCGCACATCTGGGAGCTGACAAGACATACCGGAGAGCCTCGGTTCAGTATTACTGGCTAGGCATGTATCGTGACATTTCTCTGTGGGTACGTTCCTGCGACACTTTCCAGAGAATCAATGCTGATCAAAGACCTGCAGCGGGCCTAATTGGCCGTCGGGTGGTACAACAGCCTTGGTCCGTAGTAGCCACCGACGTGATGGGCCCATAGCCCAAGACAGCACTAGGATTCGAGTACCTAGTAGTATTCGAAGACCGTTATACTAAATGGGTCGAATTATCGCCCATGAGGAAAGCTAATGCCGAGACCATTATTAAAGCTTTTGAGGACCATATTCTGAACCGATGGGGGGCACCGGAGGTGCTCGTGTCGGATAACGGGACAGAATACGTCAACCAAGCGTTTCAAGGGTTGACAGAGACCTACGGAATCCGACACTCGTTCACTCCCGTGTACCATCCACAGGCGGACCCTGTGGAGCGAGTGAATCGGGTCCTCAAAACAATGATCTCCGCATGTGTAGCCCAGGATCATCGGCAATGGGAAGTATACTTGAAGGACTTTAGGCTCGCTTACAACACGGCCGTGCATAGCACCACAGGAGTTAGCCCGGCCTACTTGAATCTGGGTAGGGAACCGAAGCCATATAATAACCTGCGCCGAAGATTAGAAGCACCACCGGAGTTGCCTCCACCTGACCACGAGGAGTGGAGGCAAAGAATAGTGAAATTAAGAAGCTCCAGGATCTGGTCTCCTAACACCACGAAAATGCGTTCGATCGCCAGAAGGTAAACTACGACAAAAGGCGGCGACACGCGGTGTTTAGGGAGGGAGACAGGGTCATGCGAAAAGCCCAAGTGACTTCATCAGCCCGAAAGGGTATAACTAGAGGATTCGGGGACAAAAAGCAGAGACCGTACGTCATAGTTCGGGTACTAGGTCCATCGGTATATGAGTTGGGGACGGAGGACGGACAACTGATAGGAAAGTTCCCAGCCAAACTGCTAGTCCCCTACCATGATGAGGGACCGCCTAGAGAGGGGGGGAGTAGGGAAAAATGGTCAACCCTTCCCGGTAGATCCCCACTAATCCTTGCATGCCCGGGATATGGTTGAAATTACGCCAGCTTCGCAAGCATGAAACTTGGGGCCCCAAAAGAAGTATTGAGAGATATGTAAGACTTTAGGCCGACACACGACTTGAAATTCCCCTTCTCCACAGCCGCAGCCGAGTATCACCGGAGGGAGCACGAAAAGGCCTACAGGTTGATGCAGGGGATGGTGGAGATGATGCGCCAGGAGGCCTGGGACATCCCCACACCGCAGGCCTTGGAGGAGCCCGCGCTACGGGGTCCCCGCCAGTTGACCGGCCGGGGCAACCCCAATCCGATCAGCCGAAGGGAGACGATCGCCTTACCGGGTTCACCGGTAGCCCAGGGCGGTAAGTAACCAGAACAGCCCGAGGAGACGGCCCGTTCGGGAGAAACCGGTCCAAAGGGAGAAACAGGCGCAGTGGGAGCCAGCCGGCAGTACAAGGGGTCCGCCCCACGTACCCTACGCAGAGGCGGGACCAAGCCGGCGAGAGTCCACCTCCAGCCGGGATAGCCCGGTAGGTCCGGCAGTGAAGGGGGGGGGGACTAGTGACGAATCCTCGTCAAATAAGAAGCGGTCACGTCCACCCAAACATGTCCGCGAATGGAACCGCCGCCAACAATCTAGCCGAGAAGCGGTGGCAGCCGGAATTGCCGAAGCACGGCGAGACCGCGAAGAGGCGGAACGTAGGCGCCAGGAGTTGGCCGAAGTAAAGCGCCTGGAGGAGGCCAAGGCGAAAGCCCGTGCGGAGGCCGGCCGACACTGGGCAGAAGAGAAGGAGCGCCGGAAGCCGGAGGGGTTCTGGCGTAGTCGCCCACAGCCAACCAACGCAGAACGGCCAGTCAGGTCGACCAGGGACATGGGGACGTCCCCCAAGCGCCCATTTATTTTGGAGGCGCAGGGCCGCCCGTCAGGCGTAGCCGGCCGGGGTTCCGGAATTCGGGGCGCACCTGGAGGGGGCACTTGCACGAAGTGCGAAGGGCGGGGACACCGCCGAGAGGTGTGCCCCATCCCAGGACATTACGCATAGGGGGCAGGGTGAAGTTTTTTTTTGGTGTGGAGGGTTTACTTTTTTTTCTTGTTTTCTCTTCCTTTTTCTTTTGTAGTTTTTTGTAAAGAACTGATTGTTTGATGTCTTTTTCTTTTTTCCTACTAGCAGTAAGACTGTCCGCTTCGGAATTACCCATGTACGACCCCCAGACAATAAATAGGACAGTTTCTTTTCCGAATCGCCTTCCTTTATTCACAGTACCCTGACTTAAGCTAGATAATTTTACAGTCAGAGAAAAACAGGTCTAGTAGATCAGAAGCAAGAGCCACGCGATCGGGAAAACCCGGTATGGGAGCCCGAATAGGGACAGAAATAGTTTAAAGTTTTCCTTCACTTGGGAGACGCTAAAGAGGTCTCACGCGTAGAAGCAGGCTGAGAAGGGTGATCGAGCGGTTGAGGGGTGACCACAGGGCGGGTAATACAGCCGGTAGGCTTCGGCTAGGCCCAGGGGAGTTGTAACGGAGTTTTCGAAGAAAACTCGGAGAAATGTAAAGCGGCTTTCCGGGGTTTCGCCGAAGCCGTACCTGACCTCCGAAAGGGAGGAAGGGACGGCTTGAATCGGCGAGATATAAAAAGAAAAACAGAATACGTACCACCTTGCCAAGACCCGAGTCTAGACTAGCCTCCTATTTCCTTATTAGATTAGAAGTAGGCGTTAAGAATACCTGTTTAAATCCTCTGGCCTAGTATCGACTCCGACAAAATGTATAACGGGTCGGTGTCAGGGCTGAGCATTGTTTTGACAGCGCGTAAACAACTAGCAGACGGATCCGTAAACCAAGGAACCAGTACGAGTGAATACATCCATTTGTATATCGATACTGCTTATTTCAAGAGAAAGTGTTTTACGATAATGCAGTAAAATTTGATTTCTTTTATTGTCTACAATGTAATGAATGTAAGAATAAAGAAATTATGAAACAATGTAATTAACTCAACAAGAACTTGTGACTATTTTATTTCAATATTGAACAGTAGATGATACAATAGATGAAAATATTATCACGTAAATAATAACATTAACAAAGTCTTTAAATTTTAGCATGCTAAATATGTGACCTTCCGCGAAGAAAGGGACCTAATGCGCGGTAGCTTCATTTTACAGGAGGAGTGATTGAAGTGGAGCTCCAACACAGGAACTCCATGAGAAGCCCTCACTTTGCAGTCGAATAAAAATTCCAATTTTTTAGATATAGGAATATTATTTTTCATTATGAAAGAGAAAATGAAAAACTATCGATAGGTGTGAAAAACTAATAATCGATTTTTTCCGCATTAGGTCCCTTTCTTCGCGGACGGTCACATATAATACTTTCTCATTTTCTAATACATTATGAAAAACTTATTTATAATAGTGCTGCAGCCTTTTGTAAACTTATATTACAACATATTTCTAAAGTTTCGATGTGAAAGTCTGTTGCACTTGCGCAAATCTACTTCCATTGCAAAGAAATACAGAAAATCAAAATATTGTTATGTACATAATAATATTATCATTAATTATCGTACTATTATCAGCCATACTCTTCATTATACGAAATATCATTCCTTTGGCTTAGTTATTCACCTCCTTTTTTAGATAACTCTTAAGGGCGTTAGCACCAAGCCCTAAGCCCTAACCTTAACATTGAATCTTGGAAAACATGTCTAAAACAACCACTCTGGCGTTAGTCGTCTAAAATAATCACTCTGTTTTGTGAGTTGGCCCCTCGTTTTAGTACACATACCTACGCGGCAAACAGCATGCAGGTTTAGTAATTAATACTCTCTGCTTTAGTATATTATTTAAACATATTTTTAATCACTAGAATTCTATTGAATTCACTTGAATCCTTATTGAATTCCTTTGAATTCTTTTGAGTTCGTTGAATAATCTATGTTATCTTTTTAATTCTTGTGAATTGCTCAACATTCTCTGAAGTATCTGAATTCCTTCAATTCTTTGAAATCCCTTGACCTCGTCTAAATTCCCTAAACTCCTTGCATTATTTGGAAGTCCTTGGAATTCCCTGAATTATCTGAGTTCAGAAAATCCATGGAATTCAAGGTATTCGTGGAATTCTATGAATTCAAGGAACTCTATGAATTCCCTGAATTCAAGGAATTCTCTTCATTCCGAAAATTATCTGCATTCCATGAATTCTCTTGATTCCTTAATATTATATGCATTTGTTGTATTCTCTGAGTTCCCTGAATTCTTTGCATTTCCTGTATTCTCTGAATTCAGGTAATTCCAGGGACTTAAAAATAATGCAAGAAATTCAGGGAATTTAAAACAGATTTAGGAAATTTACAAGAATTCTTGCAATTTAGAAGAATTCAAGAAATTCAGAGAATTCAGAGGAATTGAGAAAATTCACGGTATTCGGAGAAATTCGGAAGATTTCAAGGATTTCATTTAATTCCAAAAGAATTAATAACAATACATAGAATGTATAGAATTTGAAAGACCAAGGTCGTAGATTCCTGCCTACAGGTCCATAAAAGACGTACAATATTAGACGTCGACTTACCACGCATTGGTGTCGCGGTGCCAAAGTTGATGGCCAGTGTGGCATTCTCAAGGTGAAGTACAATAGGGCGTCACTTGCGACCCTTTTCTTATATGACAAAGAACGAATGAACTAATGGGACTCCTAGGCCAATAATACGTTTAGTAGTTTACGTTGAAAGAGACGAAAAACTTCCCAAACGAATTGGACTACCGATAGCCGGCAGGCATAGTCGAGCGCAGGCGGCTGCTCGGTAGCGTGCTCTCTAAAATGACCAAAAGAAAAAAAGCAATATTTTGATTTGTGATTTAGGTGTGAATAGAGTGCAATTAATGCCAATGGGCTGCGTGGGCTTAGCAAGTCATGCGAAAAAAAATCCGACATACTAGATAGTACTTCAGACAGTACATCTTAAACTGAACTGTTGGAACTGTTTAACTGAACTATTGGTCTCAATTTTGTGGTGATACAACCACTTAAGGCAAGATCTAGTTGTGATCCAACCATTTGAGGCAAGATCAGTCAGTTCCAGCCACTTAAGGCAACATCAGAGTTCTGGCCACTTGAAGCAAGATCTAGTGGTGATGCAGCCACTTAAGTCAAGATCAGTCAGTTCCAGCCACTTAAGGCAAGATCTACTGGTGATCCAGCCACTTAAGGTAAGATCTAGTGGTGATCCAGCCACTTAAGGCAGGATCTAGTTGTGATCCATCCACTTAAGGCAAGATCTAGTGATGATCCAGCCATTTAAGGCAAGATCAGAGTTCTAGCCACTTGAGGCAATATCTAGTGGTGATCCAGCCACTTAAGGCAAGATCCAGTGGTTATCCAGCCACTTAAAGCAAGATCTAGTTGTGATCCAGCGACTTAAAGCAAGATCTAGTGGTGATCCAGCCAGTTAAGTCAATATCAGTCAGTTCCAGCTACTTAAGGCAAGATCTAGTGATGATAAAGCCACTTAAGGCAAGATCTACTGGTTATCCAGCCACTTAAGGCAAGATCTAGTGGTGATCCAGCCACTTAGGGCAAGATCTAGTTATGATCCAGCCACTTGAAGCAAGATCTAGTGATGATCTAGCCACTTAAGGCAAGATCAGAGTTCCAGCCACTTAAGGCAAGATCGAGTTCTGGTTACTTGAGGCAAGATGTACTGGTGATCAAGCCACTTAAAGCAAGATCCGAGTTCCAGCCACTTAAGGCAAGATCAGAGTTCTAGACAGTTGAGGCAAGCTCTACTAGTGAGCAAGCCACTTAAGGCAAGATCCGAGTTCCAGACACTTAAGGCAAGATCAGAGTTCTAGCCATTTGAAGCAAGATGTAGTGGTGATCAAGCCACCTTAAGGCAAGATCAGAGTTCCAGACACTTAAGGCAAGATCAGAGTTCTAGCCATTTGAAGCAAGATATCTTGGTTATTCAGTCAATTGAGGCAAGATTAGAGTTCTAGCCACTTGAGGTAAGATATAGTGATGGTCTAGCCACTTAGGCCAAAATCAGTCAGCTCCAGCCACTTGAGGCAAAATATAGTGGTGATCCATCCACTTAAGGTAAGATCAGTCAGTTCCCGCCACTTGAGGCAAGATCAGAGTTCCAGCCACTTAAGGCAAGATCTAGTGGTGATCAAGCCACTTAAGGCAAGATCTACTGGTGATCCAGCCACTTAAGGCAAGATCTAGTTGTGATCCAGCCACTTGAAGCAAGATCTAGTGATGATCCAGCCATTTAAGGCAAGATCAGAGCTCCAGCCACTTAAAGCAAGATGAGAGTTCTAGCCACTTTTTCCGTCCTTTTTATAGTACGAGGGGACCAACATGATTCGAAGTCAATTTAGGCCTCCTCATCAGGGATTATTTATAAGCAATAACTAAAGGTATGAAAAATTAATTACCCTGTAAAGAAAAAATATAAAACAGTATTAAAACAATATTTGATTAAGTTCAATGTCATCAAAAATATTGATTGAGAAATTGATTGTTTTATAAAGAAAAAAATCTTTCTGTTATCTAGTCAAAGAAAATTGCTATAACCAATTAATTAATCTATCCCATACTTTGTTATATCTTAAGAGGTCCCTTTGTAAATTAATAGCTTTGTTTCCCTCTCTCTCTCTTTGCGAATAACATCTCCATGAATTCTCTCCTTTTCTGATTTTTCTCATGATAAAGAATTTTAATATCATTCCAATAAAAATCATGACCATGTGTAATTTTATGCTTAGAAATGACTGAATGATATCTGGGACTTCTGTGAAAAATTACTTTCATGTTCATTTTTCTTAAGTCCCCACAAAAACAATCAATTTGACAAATTTAAAAATGTATATAATCCTTTTCTATTTATTAAAAAAGGTGAACTCCCTATATTTGTCTTCTTTCGAAAATTCTTAGAAAAATCAAAAGAAACTGAATGTTCACGATGAGAGAGAATGAGAGAATGAGAGAGAATGAGAGAGAATGGGAGAGAATGAGAGAGAATGAGAGAGAGAGAGATCCACGCTGTTTAACTATTGCACTCCATAACGGCTCGATGGATGTTAATATCCTCTCCCTGAGGATGCCACCGAATAGTTTGTAGCTGGTGTTTTAACAAGTCATGGTCCTGTAGTTCTTTCGACTTGGCACATCTCCGCTCTTAGCGATCAATACCGTGCGTCCTTTCACTAGCCACTGCGGGATGGGTTGTTCTTCGTTTAAGAAAGTAGTACATATACGAGCTAGATGTTGGTGCGTAGAAGTGAATTTCTTCCACCAAAAGTTGTTAATTTTATCTGGCCCTGGCGCTGCAAGCTTCTTAATTGTAGCGATGACTTTCTTCACTTCTTCAGCAGTAATCAGTGGACACTCTTCCTCTGGACTTTGCAACCTTTGCCTTTGGCAAAAGTTACAAAAGGGTGATATATCTGAAGCGTCTTCAGTTAGCTCGTAAGAATCTCCATATACTTGCTCCCAGAATACTTGAATCTATTTTCGACTAGGCGGATTTTTAACGGCAGGTGATGTTTTATTGAACAGACGAGAAGGATGAGTAGAAAAGGTGGAATTTTTCTGAATCCACTTTACTCGCCGTTCAAGGCGCTGCTTCGCTGTTGAAAGAGATCTTATTTTTTTCGCCCAGTGCTGCTTAATGGTCAACAGTTTACACGTGTTCAGCGTGTGATTTGCTTTCCTTAAGTTTCGAGCAAGTGCCCTAACTTTTTGAGTGAATTTTTTACTTGATGTTATGTAGCTTATCACGTACTAAATATGTGATGCATACCGTCTCGCCGTTTTAATTTTGAACTGAAGTTGTGAAATACGCTCGCGAGTCTTACGCAGGCGTACTGAAGTATCGTTACTTCTATTGTCGATAAGAAGGGAGACCGCCTTCTTGTAAGCTGCACAGTTCAGATTCCAGAGATTAACATCTTCGGGGAGTAAATCAGCGAGAGCAGTATTAGGTTCAGCTAATTTGTTCATTCTGAGAAAGACTTTTTGGTGGATAGATCTCCTACTTCTCATGTTGGCATTATCCGCTATCTGCAAAGGTGGTCTTGTTGGAATGGGTGGTTTTTTCGCTGGAGGATGTTGCTCTTCTTGCTGATAAAGAGCTTCATATCCGTTTTTGCGCAAAAAGGATCCCTGATCTCTTAAATACTGATGCGTTTTATGAGCATATTCCGGGCGCATATTAACCCAACGGTTATGTAACCTCTGGATGCATCCTCGTCGCGCCGATGAGCTTCTTTGCTAACACGTAAGGATGTCCCTCCTGAGTTGATCCGACCATGTAAATCGATCTTATCGCGTTTGTCCGGGATCATTGCCTGGTCGTCGCCTCGGTGCGATCCTATCGCCACTCCCAACTGAACCATGGCCTCCATCCGAGAGAGGTCTATTGTGGGTGGCACTGCGCGACACTGGTAACGTAACTGCATAATTCGTTGCATTAGGGAGTTAGCCCAATGCAGCGTGGCTGACTGCAAGAGCCGGAGCTCTCGGGCTTGAGCTTTCCTCTCATGACTTTGACGGCTATGTTGGCGGTAACACTGCTAGTGACAGGGTTTCCCATGCCAGACAGGCAGAGAACGAAGAGGAAAGGGACTAAGAGGAACACTAAAACCCATAATTATCATGGAGTGTCTATTAAAGATATTGAAACGCTTGTCGCTTTCGAGGATCATCGGGGCGCCCCTGGAGCCAACCCTGGACCACAGCATGCGGAACGGTGGTGATGTTGAGCTTCAAGATAGTCAGGCAGATCTCACTAATCTAACAGCTAGCCAGCAAGAACATATGTGAAAAGCGGTAAGCAGTGGAACAGAAACTGTGCCTGCTGAGGAAGCTTTGGCTAGGATTAGCTATTTTCAGCC
>CAKNWT010306328.1:0-17369 GCA_932066315.1 Andricus coriarius | reverse complement strand
TTTTATTCCTATAACAGAGGATGAACTTACCGCTAAGCTATGTATGGCCGATGGCTTGGTACCAGACCGGGACCTTACATCTTTCCGTTGTCACACAGTAGCGGTGTAAAGAACTGTCAGACTGGTAACAGAGGTGTCCAGACAAGGCATCGGTCCCGACGCTCGGGACCGACAGATACGCGCCACACTTCTTTCTCGAAAGACTGACAACTTATTTGACACTAAGAAAGACTTTGTGGGTGTAATTAATGACTCTGAGACGCACGTTCTACATATGTTTGGTTGGTTGGGTAGGGCGTGGGTGGAGCCCGATGTGCAGCCACCTCCACGTGGTGGGCTCTGAGTCACTCGAAGTAGTATAACTCAGTGAGCTAGGAGCTGCAAAAGTATTTAAGCGTTTTACTCGAAAATACGCAATTTTGAGCCATTTACCCCTCCATGAGGATTGGCATGGGGTGCCTTTGGCGACTCGGTACGGACCTCTAAGTACCCTCTGATGACTTTTTATCGTAGAGTCACCCTTGGAAGGCATCGGTATTGATTTTAAGCCCATTTTTGCAAAACCTTAAATTTTAGTGTTTTAGTGAAATTTCGAGATTTCACCTTCAAAGAACAGACTGAAGATATTATCTGATTTCAAAATTTCAAAGTGCGCTGAGTTCGGATTGGACTAGGCCACTTTTCCGCACCCAGGCGTTTCCTGGACGCACAATGTTGGTTTTTCGCCCCAGCCTATTGAGTGTATCATTCTGTGGTAAATATGAAGGAACACGTAATTTACAGTTTGATAGAAAATGTTTTTTTTTCAGATTTTGATTTTCTAAAAAACCCCAATTTTGAATTTTTTCGAGAAATAGATGGCAATATGTATTACATATTACAGGCATTTTTAGGGGCTTCCAAGGATTTTAAAGAATATTAAAGGTTCTCAATTAATTTCAACGTTTAATTTAAAATTTTAATGGCTTTAAAGGAAATTCATGGGATTCCTGTAAATATTTTGGTTATAATATTTTTCATGGGATTGCTGTAAATATTTCAGGGGATTCCAAATAATATAAAGATATTTCCGGGAATTAAAAGGAATTCGAAAGAATTTCAAGTAATTTGAAAGATTTCAGTGGAGCTGAATGGATTTCATTGGATTTCAAGAATTTCTTTGATCCCTCATTCCTGTATTAGAATAGAACCTACAGTTTTTCCTCTATGTATTACGCTCGTAGTTCGTCGATGTCAAGATCAGCGCGTTAAGCTGAACTTGACATTGACGACGATATAAACGAAGCGTTCCTCATTTCCAGTGACTCCTAGACAGAAACTACTCAAAGAATCTGGCGACCTATCGTGCTAGGTGGATATCGCATGTTGGATCAGTTTGGCATGAGCACGTGCACGCTTGTAGCAGAGTAGATTAGATGTCTATTAGATTCGCGATGCTAGCTGCATAGAAATACTTTGCGGTATCTGGGTATGCCGATCAGTATGATTACTCCTGAATAAAAGTACAAAGTAACACTATTCTTGATGTGGGATCTTTGGTGGTGACGGTTGTACGACGTCGAGTGTCTTATCATAAAAATCTTGGCTTTTCACTCTTAATTTCGTAACTAATATCGTAACGTAATTAATATTGTCTTGAGTCAGTCGATTGGGCGTGTTGTAACCATATGTAAATTAGTTAGTAGATTGGCAAACGTTGTGATCATTGTTCAAGCGTCGAAGATCTATCAGCTTACTTTTCAAATATATTGAAAGTAATATTCTAATATTAAAAATTTACCAAATATATCCGTAGGTGTATCTGTCTTCCATCACTCTTTACCCAAAAAAAGATACAAATAAAAAATAATATTGAAAAACATGATAGTTCTTCAGCTAACCAATTTTCGATAATCTCTAATAAAGGCTTATTAATCTGGCATGTGAGGCTGAAAGGGGAATGCATTAATCAGAGAGCTCTTTCAATGGGTGCTCTTACTTGCCCAAGGCAATATGTCACGGATTAGCAAGAGAACGTTGCATTTTAAATAATAATTCATGCCAAGTATTGCATAGGAAAAGCCCGATGGATCGTCGACGATGTATCGTATCGAAGGATTTTGTGCACATTGTATCTCAAATATGGTTTGTGAACATTTGCATAGGCAAACGAACGATCAGTCTGGACGCAATACAAAAGCAACTGACTTGCATCGTTCGTTGCATTGTATCGTACAAAACAGATACAAAGAGAGACTGTGGTTGTGTGTGCTCCACTGCTTCGTACATCACTAACAGAGTACTTCGTCAATATGTGAATTAGTATATACATATATTATTATCATCTTTTTAACATACTGCACACGTGTGTGCGTCAATGCGTATGCGTGCGACGACGGTGCAGTGGCTTGTAACTTACACAGCTTCTTCCAAAAAACGCAATTCAATTTAAGATATCTTTTTCATATTGCTGTGTACCTAATGGATACTTTAACTCAACATAGCCAGATAATAGTTAATTTTGCTGACGTAACATTAACATATAAAGTTAAAAATATCACATTATTAAATCTTAGAAATTCATTAATCTAATGTATTTAAAGCCACACATAGTTGTGGGGCGAAATGCACTTTTTTCATACAAAAAGGTATGCGGCCCAAAAAAGATTTCAGTTTGACTTTTCAACATTAAAATATGAACTTTAAACAAGAAGTAAATATTGTATAAATATATTTGAATTTTCAACCCAAACCGACGAATTTTCAACAAAACTAGAACCTCATACGCGCACTCCGCGCACGTCCAATTAATTTCCATGTAATCATTTTATTTGGAAACGCAGTTCAATGAAATAACATTAAATTAATTTTTACTTTAATAACCGTTATTTGTACACGGCTTCGAATGGGTACCCTTTTACGATGCAGAATGAATAATTGTGCAACTCTAAACATTTTCATATATCTTTGGAAAAAAACCTCTAAAATTTCGGCGCGTACAAATTTTCATATAAATACATAGTAAATGATCTCGACTCGAGAAGAGTCCAGATGTCAAGCCATTTCCAGCGCGCATATAGCACTCGGATGGGTGATCACCTGCGACGTACGACCGCGTTGCGGGACACAGTGGGCTGAATCAGGAATTTACTATTCAAAATCACCTACAGCCTAAAATTCTCAACCGATTTTCATTTTTTTTTGTTTAGAAGTGATCATCGGTAGTTGCATAAGAGTGTCTATAGATCAGATTTTTTAATTTTTGAAATTTTTTATTTCTTATATGAATAAACAACGCGCGAAAATCAGACATTTTTTAATTATTATTTTTTATCGTCATATCAATAACTTAATTAATCTTATTCTCGACGAAAATGAATGACGAAGTATCCAAATAATATAAATAATTTACAGGATATCGAAGCTATTTGTTATAAACAAATGATATTAACAAAATATCAACATATTGAAAAGTTTGCTTGCAAAGTATATTTGTAAGTTGAAATTGCTTTGATTTTATCAACAGGATCCCGTTTGATCATGAAAATTTGTTGTATGGGATAATTTGTTTATTTTAATAACAAATTATGTAAACAAATGCATAGTTTAGTTGTTTACTGGCAGAAAGTAATCGCTTTTCTCTCTTAGTACCTTCAAATTATATAAGTGGTAATATTTAGTGATTAAGATTGGTCATTCGATATTATTTATTTATTTTATAAACAAATGCATAGTTTAGACATTTATTGACAGAAAGTAATAGCTTTTTTTCAAATCGTCTTCAAATTACATAATTGGTGATGTTTAGTGACGAAGAATTGTCAATCGATATTATTTGTTTATGTTATAAACAAATTTGATAAACAAGTGCATAGTTTGACCATTTATACATAGAAAGTGGTAATTTTTCTTTCTAATCATCTTCAAATTACATAAACGGTCATGTTTAGTGAGCAAGAATTGTCAATCGATATTATTTATTTATCTTATAAACAAATTTTATTTGAAAATATAAGATAGAAGTGGAGTAATGTTTTACGTGAATGTGTGTGAGGTTGACTGAAGCAAATTTCGTTTTAAAACTGCTTTTCAGTTTTTTAAGTAATTAAAATATTCAAAATATACCGTATTCAGAAGAAGCTTCAGAAGCCCATAATAAGGATTTCAAGCGGTTCAGAGAATTCAACACACGAAAGTGCTCTTGAATTTCGACCACCCAGGTGCGAATTTGGGTTGGCAGCCAGAGTTGACAGTCGGCCCACGGTCGGGCCGGCTTTGGCAACCGAATTATGCTGACCAAGGTTGGCCCAACTATAGCAGTTCGAAGCCACCTTAGTTGGGCTAACGTTAGTAGCCGACATTGGCTTCTAAAATTCACCCGACCGTCGGCCCAACTGTGGCCCAAGGTTGGATCGACGGTCGCTAAGGCTCCGGGAAATTGGCTCAAAATAGCCATAACACTACGGGCGGCCCGACCCTGGACGATAGTTGGCCCGACCATCGGCGTAACATTATTCAGTGCAAGTAATCTCACTGCTGCCGACCGACGGTCCAACTCTGGCCCAAGGTTGGGTCGACGCTCGTTTAGACATTGGGAAATTGGCTCAAAATAACCATAACACTACGGGCGGCCCGACCCTGGACGATAGTTGGCCCGACCATCGGCGTAATATTATCCAGTGCAAGTAATCTCACTGCTGCCGACCGTCGATCCAACTCTGGCCCAAGGTTGGGTCGACGCTCGTTTAGACATTGGGAAATTGGCTCAAAATAACCATAACACTACGGGCGGCCCGACCCTGGACGATAGCTGGCCCGACCATCGGCGTAATATTATCCAGTGCAAGTAATCTCATTGTTGCCGACCGTCGGTCCAACTCTGGCCCAAGATTGGGTCGACGGTCTTTTATGTTTTAGCAAATTGGCTCAAAATAACCATAACACTACGGTAATAAGAAATGTTTGAAACAAAAATGTTTAATTATTTATTTAAAAATTATTTTTTTTATATTCCCGTTGACGGTTAATTTATTTTAAATATACATGATGTCGCAACATAATAAAAAAGTTAATTATTTTTTCAACTGCATTGAGCTGGGGCTTATGAGGATGGTTTTTTCATTGACATTCAATTCTTTAGGTATAGAGTAATGGGTAAGACTCCCGACTGCTAGGCGATAGATTCAGTAATGTAATGCTTAAAACTGTAATATATGTATTCATTCTAAACAGGACCATTAACATTTATAGTCAAAATACTCACAATCAATTATTATTTATTTTTTGAATGCCTATTTTGTGTATTTCCACCTGTGCAGTACGAAACTTCAAAAAATCAAAGTAGGCCCCACATTGTTGTCCAAGGTTGGACTAGCTTTGAAAACAAATGGTGTGCCAGCCTTATATTCCGCGGTTGGCTCAACCATGACAAGTATTGTTGGCCCAACTGTGCAAAATATAGAGGGAATGCGTTATCATTACGCTGGTTGGCCCGACCACTGGCTCACACAGTTGTGCCGACCTTACAAAGGTTGGCCCAACCATGGCCCGACCGACAATTCGCACCTGGGCAATGAAGATTTAATACATAGGCTCCTTGTGTCATCTGATCTATTGATTGCCTCTTTAAGGAAAAAGTGGAGCAAAAATGAATTTGAAATGGATCCTGAAATTATTGAAATGATTGACAAGTACAACTTGGAAGCTAATTCTTTTAGAACATCACACAACATTTCCAGTAATATCATTTGAAGGAAATAATATGAAAAAATGATCTTCTGTCTACAAATGGCTAAACTATGCATTTATTCATAAAATAAACAAATAATATCAAATGACAATTCTTCTTCACTGAGCATGACCACCTATGTAGTTTGAAGACGATTAGACAGAAAAACGATCACTTTCTATCTATAAGTGGTAAACAATGCATTTGCTTATAACATAAACAAATAATATCGATTGACAATTCTTCGTTACTAAATATCACCACTTATGTAATTTAAAGATGATTAGAAAGAAAAACGATCACTTTCTATCTATAAATGGTCAAACTATGCATTTTTTTATAAGATATGTTTATCATATAAACAAATAATATCGATTGATAATTCTTTGTCACTAAAAATCACCACTTATGTAATTTGAAGACAATTAGAAAGAAAAACTATTACTTTTTGTCTATAAATTACGAAAATATGCTTTTGTTTATAAAATAAACAAATAATATCGAACGACCAATATTAATCACTAAATATTACCACTTATATAATTTAAAGGTACTAAGAAAGAAAAGCGAATACTTTGTGCCAATAAACGCATAAACTATGCATTTGTTTACATAATTTGCTTATAAAATAAAAAAAAAATACCATACAACAAATTTTTTTGATCAAGCGTGATCCTGTTGATAAAATCAAGCGATTTCAACTTAAAAATATACTTTGCCAGCAAAATTTCCAACATGTTGACATTTTGTCAATATAATTTGTTTATAACAATTAGATTGGATATCCTGTGAATTATTTATATTCTTTGGATATTTTGTCATTTATTTTCGTCGAGAATGGGATTAATTAAGTTATTGATTTGAAGATAAAAAATAATAATAATAAAAAGGCTCATTTTCGCTCCTTGTTTATTTATATAATAATTAGAAAATGACAAAAATTAAAAAATCCAATTCATAGAAGCTCTTTTGCAACTATCGCTGATCACGTAAAAACAAACAAAAAAAAAACAAGAAAATCGGTTGAGAATTGTAGGCTGTACGTGATTTTGAATAGTAAATTCCAGATTCAGTCCACTGTGCGGTAGGTTGACGCCGCGGATGACTGTATGCATTCGATGGGTAGGGTCGAATGTCTGCCTTCAAACCCTGTCAAAGACTGTCAAAGACTGTCGAAAAGCCGGCTGAACTCAGGAGGTGGTTTTCTACAGTTTTCCTCTCCTCTGGCTAAATATCCAGGCAAATGTGAGTACTTCTAATAAAGTCGCATGCATCCGTGGGTTATCACTGGTTGTGATTTAATTCATATGGTGGTTTTAAGGCCACCTTAGTAAAAGAACAATTTGCATAGGCCCATACACAGTGAAGTGGAGTCGTCTGGCGGTATATGTACTCATGATAAAGGACTTAAATAATGCTTTAGAAATGAGTATGACCCGCGTATATACCTCTTTTTCACCAGGGTTTAAAAAATAAAAAGGCATAGTACAATAAGCAGCAATAATACCGGTTATATGTTCGATTGAGTGCTAAATCACAGTAAAATATACGGGTAAATATATTAGAAGAGAAAATATGTTCCACAAAATATTGATTATTAAATATATAGTACATATATTTTCTTATCAAAATGAATTTGTTGTACTTATTATTAAAAAGGTTATAGCTGCATGCCTGTTTCTATGTCAGGTAAAAAATAGCCAAGCTCTGAATTTATTTATGAAAATTGTCTAAATAATGAATAATTCTTGTAAATTTACAAAGCACACTAGAAAAGAGTCATCGGAAAGACATTCCTAATTGACTCTGTAAACCAATTTTGCCTATTCCTTGAAAAATAGACAAACTCTGAATATGTTTCAGGAAAATTGTTAAAATAATTAATAATCATTGTATATTTGCAACGTATCATAGAAAAGATAGATTGGAAGTACATTTTTTCCTGATTCTCTAAACGAATTGATCCTATTCGTTGAAAAATGGCTAAACTCCCAATTTGTTAATGAAAATTGTTTAAATAATTAATAATTCTTGAAAATTTGCAGAACATACAAAAAAGTCAAAATCTATATATTTGTTAAAAAATAGCCAAAATTTGAATTATTCGATGAAAATTGCGTAAATTATTATTAATTCTTGTAAATTTACAAAGCAGAATAGAAAAGAGTCATCGGAAAGACATTCTTAGTTGGTTTCGTAAACGAATTGAGCTTATTCGTTTAAAAATAGACAAACTCTGAATTCGTTTATGGAAATTGTTTAAATAATTGATCATTCTTGTAAATTTACATAAGCAACATAGAAAAGAGTCATCGGAAAGACCATTTTAGCATATCATAGAAAAAAGTAATCTGAAAGATATTCTTACTTAATTCTGTAAAAAATTGAGCCTATTCATTGAGAACTAGCCAAACTCTTAATTTTTTAATCGAAATTATTTAAACTATTAATAATTCTTGTAAATTTACAAAGTAACATAGCAAACAGTCATCGGAAACACATTCTTAGTTGACTTAGTAAATAAATTGTGCGTATTCCTTGAAAAATAGCGAAACTCTGAGTATGTTTATGAAAACTGTAAATAATTAATAATATTGGAAATGTGCAAAGTATCGTAGAAAAGAGTCATTGAAAATACATTGTTGGTAATTGAAAAGTTAAAAATAGGAAATTGTTTAAATAATTAATCATTCTTGGGAATTTACCAAGCATAGAAAAAAGTCATCGGAAAGATACACGGAGAAAAATGTTTGTTTGAATCAAACAAATTTTGTTTGAATTAAACAAATTATTTCTTTGATACAGGGTCAAACAAATGTTTGTTTGATTCAAGGAAATTTTTTGTTTGTCCTTATTTATTTGTTCCGAACAAATTTTTGGTTAGTTTAAATAAATCTCTTGTTTAAATTG
Source organism: Andricus coriarius (assembly GCA_932066315.1). NCBI lineage: Eukaryota > Metazoa > Arthropoda > Insecta > Hymenoptera > Cynipidae > Andricus > Andricus coriarius. The sequence goes on along the minus strand of CAKNWT010306328.1, from coordinate 8,752 downwards.
AGTAAGGTTCTTGTTTAAATTGAATATATATTTTTTAAATCAATTATAGATTTCCTCCAAATTGAGCATTCTTTAAAAAAATAATATATAAACTCTATAATATGGTTTTTGGTAATTATAATTATCGTTATATATGTAAAAGCAGGAACACTTATTCAATCCTAATGTTTGATTCTGGTTAATTTCTAATTGTGCTTCTAATTTCTGAATTTAAATACCATAAATTAGAATAATTAGAAATGTACCAAAGTTAGAAATTTGAATGTAATATATGCAAGTGTTCCTTATGTTCCTTATGTCTTTTCTTATTACCACTGCGATTGGCTATATTGATATAAAAACGTATTTCATGACAATATTCCAGCTTCTCTACCAAGCGTCCAAATTGAAGCCATGAAAGAGGTTTTTTTTTGGCATTTACTATTTTTTGTTTACTTTTAGAAATTTGAAATATTTTTTACTTCCTTAATTTTACCTTTGTATGATCTATACCTATAACATACAACAGAATATCATTGAATGTAGATATTATGCACTACCTCATGATTTCATCGGATCCGCAAATCACTTTCCTGAGGATCACAGAAATGAAAAACATGAAGGAGCTAACAGAAGATGCGAAAAAGCTGCTCGTGCAACGTTATATTGATTAAACCTTTAAATTTTATAGACTCATAAGTAGATCAGAAAGAAGTAAAATTAAAAAAGTACAAAAAAATGTATAAAAAAAAGTACAAAAAATAAATCTCTTTCATGATTGCAACCTTGACTAATGGTAGAGAGGCTTACATATTACCATGGAATAAAGCTTTATAGCAATATAACCAATGGCAGTGATACTATCATAAGTTAATTTGTTTGTAAAAATTGTTTATAACAATGATAAATGTTGTTAGATGGAAGCCAGTTGTGCACAGGTTCTATTCTTTAGATGAAAAGAAATGATTTCGCAGAACAGACAAATTTTCTATGCATATAAATGTAAAATGAGTGAATTTTGTTTATAAAAATTGTTTATAACAATGACGAATGATGTTTCATGGAACTCCAATGTGTACCATTCTTGTCCTTCACATGAAAATAAATGATTCCACGGAAAAAAAATTTCGATACATAGATATGCCAAATAAGTGAATTTGCTTATAAAAATTGTTTAAAGAGGTAAGGTCGTGCATACTATCTGCAAAAAGTTAGTCCTAAGTCTATGTCGGAAAATAATACTGTTTGAGTGATATAAGTTTTATTAACCCTTAAATATATAATATGTAGCTTATTTACGTCGAAGAAAGTCAAAACTTAGATAATCAGATAATCAGATTAGATAATATCAAAATTAGATAATTATGCCGGTATAATGTTTTGTTAATTAATTTCCTGTCAGACCTAAAAGAAAATTTTTGTCTATGATTGTACACTACATATAGAGAAGTTGTGTACACAGACGAGTACACACTGACTCCTCAAGGTGTGAGCGTAGACACGGCTACGACGCTCTTTGACTGTGAATGAAAACGTGACATTTTTTGAAAATGACAGATCGATTAGTAGTTAAATGTGAATTTATTAATAAGAAAGTTTCTCATAAAAGATTGAAAGATGTTGCAGATGCACTTGGCCCGCTAGGCGTTCCGACAGCGTTGCCGGATAGCTACCACGTGCTTGTTTAATTTTTCGAATAATTCAAAATTCTCAAACTTTGCATACCTTTCATTCTCAAACTAAGAGGGCGAAAATTCAGAATTTTTTTTCGAATCTTCATGAAACCCCCTTTTAAGATATATTAGGTTTTTAAAAAAACGGTAAGAATATTTTACGAGTTAGAGTTAGAAATGTAACATTTTCCTATGCTTGGGATAGGCTTTACGTGTATAAGGGCTCAACTTTGATCTTAATCATCTCAGCTCAGGAGAGGACAATATTTTTTAAATTTCGCAAACGTTTAGATAACATTCCAAAGAACCTATAGCCAAAGTTGAAACAGATCCGTAAGAAAATTGTGTTCGTGACCGTACATCCTTAAACTATTAACTAATATTGTTGTTTGGTGCTTGTTCGCAATTAAAAACTGATGCTATGTACATTTCTATAACAAAATTTATGTATGTAATACATTTGAATTCCGAGAATTCAGCAGTTAACAGTTATATGCATTAATTGTTTATAACAAGTAACCAAATGCAGAATATTTATCTACGAGCTACATTTTTATTCAACAAAAGTGAATTTACCAATTTTATACCTTTTTGCAGAAATATCAATGAATGGGACTAAATAAATTTCGCTAATATAACTAACTGCAATTTTGAAGTTGAATAACAAATTCAAAAAACGTGCACCTCTACTTTAAAGTACGCTCCTTCATTAGTATTAAAAAAAATGCTCTGATCCGTTGAGATTTGAGGAGTAGGCTGATGTTTCTCCCAAAAAAGTGCCTTATTCCCACTGTGTACCGTAACGAAAATTACGAATCTCGGTTTAATCAAGCATCTGACTTAATTTTATTTCTGACTATATCGATTTCAGTAATGTGTAGATGACGGTGCACGAAACACCATGGAGCGCGCTCGAGTACTGGTCGAAGAACGTACGCGGTATACCTCGTGCACGGAAAACGACATAGCGCCCGCGAGTCGTGATCGAGAACATGCCCGGGATACCTGCGGTACGAAAAACTACGGGGCACCCTCGACTCATGGCCGACAATCTTGACTGGAAAGCCTAACGGTCTCCATTCAATTGTTTGAAACTCTGCTTTAACTGGCATTGAGCGAAAGGTTAGGAAGCAAACAAGAACTCACGTCGGCATTCTGACTTCGGATTCGGATTCAGCGACCCAAAATACATAAGAATTGACTAATCTGCTACGTCGGAACCCCTATTTTTTTGTGGGGCTATGTTATTATTGGCCAAAAGTGTCCATTTTTTGATAGTGGTAAGCGGCAATCAGTTTTACATGAGTTAGATTTCTATCAGAGCTAATAAAAAATAGTATCTTCTTTCACCAGTAATAATACGTAATATATATATATATATATAAATATACAAATAAGTTAAAAAGAAAAACAACAACTTAACCATGGTTCTACTGGGAGCAACTGCCATCTAAAAATGACACCGTGTCCCAGTAGAACCATGGTGAATCACACCTATGGCCACGTCTCACGATCGTGAGATGGGTGGCCACAGGGCACGACGAAATCACATCGACAGGCCGGCAAAACCCTTGTGTGTCATGAGAATACGAAGCGACCCAAGGGTGACAGCCTTCTGCATCCATCTCACAAGTGCATTGGCATATTTTTTTGCACACGGGTATGGCTTTAAGGTTACAAACCAGTGATAGTTCCGCACCTCCGAGAGCACCGATCACAAGGACAATTGCGTTAAGCGACTATTTTGGGTACAGTCGTTGCAGCTCCATTTCAAGGTCTTGATCGCTCTCCTCCTTTTCCTTCTCCGTGGCAGTAATGTTGTAGTCGGCCGGATTCGAGAATTCGATCACGAATATAATTCGTTTCTCGAAGTCTTGGAGTACGATTTTAGGCCTCGAGAGTGCAATGGAGATTGCTGTCCGATAATCGTAGTTCAAGAAAATTTGGCACTTCTCGTTTTGGACAATTGACTCTTATCTCCCTCGGAGCATTCGACAGGGCAGGCTCGCGGTCCGCACCGTGAGAGCGACAAAGACGGAAATAAAGCACTCTTAGGGCTGCGTTATTTCTTTAGAGATACGTTGTTCTCTCGTGAGTGGAACACCCGGATATTATGTGTTCTGGGTACTTAGCGAGTGCATGACACGCTCTGCACCTATCGCTGGGAACTTCTTGACGTAAAATGCGGTCAGGGTATACTAAGGTCGAAATGACACAGTCGTGCCATGCGATAATGAAACCCTCTGTACCTGATTTAAGTCCTGATGATCCAAATAAGTGAATACCGTTTAGAAGTGATGCATCTAGATGGAGTAATGCACTTTCCTCACTTTTGATGTTAAAATTCAGGCAAAGGGTCTCGGCCACCTGTTTCGCGGCTTTGTAAAGGAACGCTCCTTTGCCTATCATCTCGTGTTTCTTGACCATTTTTAGGAGAGGATCTCTGAGATTTGCAACAATGTAAGCTGTACTTAGAAAAACTCGACTAAGAAGACATTGCAGATTCAGAAGTCCGCGTCCGCCTTGACGGCAAGCATGTTAGTACCTGGTACCTTGTTCACTGATGTTACATCCTGAATGCAGCTTTGAGGCACGCCCAGGTATGTATAGGTCTCTTCAATGTCAATATGTCTAATGTCACTTATATCCACAAGCTCACTTCTTGGCGTAGTTTACTAGTGTTCTTCTTGGCGATATTTAGAGCATTTTCAAATTTGCCTTTACCAGAGGCATAGAGCTTCAGGTCATCCATATAAAATACATGAGTGACCTTATGCTCGCGCTGGTTAGTGTCGCCACCGAGGTATCCAGGAGAATTTCGTAGTGTGAGAGATAGAGGCAGAAGTGTGATGCAACAGAGCAGAGGGCTCATGGTATCGCTCTGAAAGACGCCCCTCTGGAAGGTGACGTTGTTCGTTGTCACACGATAATTTCCAGATCAGATAGTAAATCTAGTTTTCCAAAGGGGCATTAATCTCTCAATGCATCTGACTAAGTGTGGATGATCTTTCAAGCTTTCCAAAAGACAGGACGCGCTGATAGGCTGCTGCGTCTTTGCAGACGGACCTGTCCATTAGCAGGTTCTCTCGACATCCTGCTACACCTTTTTTCGAGCCACGTTGTTCGTACATCTCTCTCCACACAGGCTCAATCATTTGAAGGTAAGTATAGTGCGTCCTTACACCAGCCACTGCCAAATGGCCATTTCCGATTTCAAGTATGAAGTAAATATGCAGCCCAGATGTTGGTTTCTAGAAATAAACTTCTATCACCAGAAGTTCTTTATTCCATATGGTCCTGCAACGGAAAAGTTCTTCGTGTGCCTAAGTGCGTTTTTCACCTCTTTGGCAGCGATTTATGAACATTCCTCCTCAGATGTTATGAGGTTATCGCCAAATTCCTTAAAGCGGATCATATTATCAGTATCTTCTTTCAACTTCAGTGTTTTCGGGATCTTGTGTACCTCTCTCCAAAAAGTCTCTACCTGGTTGGGCTTGGGTGGATTTTTACAGAAACAGGGAGATCGCTGCAGAGGCTCGATGGACCAGCGACAAACTGTTGATTCTATCTGACCCATCTCTCCCTCTTCTGTATTCTCCTCCTTGCGTCCGGTAACACCATTATTTTATCAACAATATGCTGCTTGATTGTCAGCAGCTTTGACTTGTTTAGTGTGTGATTCAAGATCCTCAGTTCTTGGGCAAACTTTCGAACCCATTCCGTGAACGGTCTACCAGATGTGATGTAGTCAATCACACACTGAACACGGGACGCATTCTGTCTTGTCCATCCAATCTTCTTGTTCAGTTGATGCAAGCGTCTTTTGGTCTTTTGATCCATCATCGGTTTCAGCCTTCGATTTGAATCAGCCAAAGGTCTCGCAGCACCATAAACTGAAGAATTGATTTTGCAGAAGTTGGAATCCTCCGAGATATCCTCACGAAGGGAGGCACATATTTCAGCACAATCTTGGGGCTTAGGTGTAGCCTGGATGTCAATGTTCATCCTTGTCCTGAAATCGCGATCATCTCTCAGACGGTGGCTGCTTTCCGCGGTTAATCTTAATGTCGCTTCCTCCTCTTCGTCTGCGGCTTGTTCATATAGCGGTTGGGGAAGCGCTCGCCGTACATATCCATTTTTCCGGAGGTAGTCGGCTTGATTTCGCAAAGACTGATGCGAAACGTGTTAAAGCTCTGGGATTTTATTGCACCACAGAGTGTGCATACGCGCCATAAAGCCTCCGTGAACAGGGATAATCCTGGCATCGTATCAGTGTAGCAAGTCATTCTTGAGTTGATTCATCCACTCAGTGTGGGCGTTTCGCTGGTTCGTCGTCGTTTTTTCATCTAAATTATTTTCAGGACCCCGAACCTCCGCTGCCGAAACCTTCCTTACGAAAAGGTGCAACGGTGGGATGTCCGGAATTACCCGAAGGGCTGCTGCTGGTGTTGTTTTCATACCACCAGTGATCGCCAAGCAGAAAACCCTATGGGGGCTTTCCAGTTGTTTTATAGTACTGATTACTTTAGTCCTTGGCAACCAGAACGTTGATGCATATCATATTATGGGTCTATTTCTCGTTGTATGTAACCGGTAAATAACCCTGGATTTCAAGCCCCAAGTTTTCCCTGTTGCGCATCTACAGACTCAGAATGCCATCTTAGTTTTCTTTACCACTGCGTCAGCCTGGAGTTTCCAGGTTAATTTAGGCTAAAATATTACTCCTAAATATTTTGCTGATTTTGAAAATTCTACTTCCCTACCGTAGAATTTAGGTTTTCTCATATCAGAAAATTTCATTATTCTGGTTAAAACCATGAGTTCCGTCTTATCCGTGTTAACGGATAAACAACTGTCTCTGCTCCATTGCTCTACTTTATTGAGCGCTGATTGTATGAGTTCCACTAACGTGCCCTCATGTTTCCCTGTTATTAGGATCACTAGGACATCTACGTAACCCTGAGTATAAAAACCTGATTCATTTAAAACACGAATCGTGTCATCAATGACAAACGCCGCTTAGGTGGATTAAAGAAACCCTCCCTGCGGGCATTCTCTTGAAACTTTGGCCTGCACGTTATTACCATGTAGTGAAGTATGTATCGCTCTCTATGTCTAGAAACGCTGAAATTGCTATTCCACCTTTCCGCATTGTGGCATGTGGGCGGAAAGTATACGCATATAGCGCGTCTAGAGTAGATCTGCCTTTCTTAGAGGCAAATTGATTACTATGGAGAGGTTTTTCTGTTAGGATTTCCTTTTTCATGTCAAGGACCACTATATTCTTTAGAGTTTTCAGCATGCACGAGGTCAAACTGATTGGCCTAATGGATTTTTCCTCTTATTATTTATCCTTTCTCAGCTTTTGAATTACGATTGCTTTGATCTTTTGCCATGCCACCGGGGTGTACTCCATTGCTAAGGATGCCCGAAAGATGCCGCACAATGCATTCCTTCTTGAATTAATGCAGGGAATATTCTATCATCTCGTGCGGCTGTAAATAGTTTGAATTTTTTAACTACCCGTATAGTTTTGGAATGAGTGACAATACGACTAGCTAATTTGCAATATTTCGTTCTGGCACTAAAAGTTGGCCCTCCTGCAAGGTATGGCTCATGGGCCGCTCCCTCAGTCGTGTAGCCCAACTCCGATCCTAGGAAGTCTACCCTCACTAGGTGCTCTAGGATTTCCTTGGTCGTCTCAGACATTACGCCCGACTCTCAATTTCCTGCCAATAGCCCCTCCATAAGTCCCTTATGGCAGTATGTATCTCATTATTATATCTTGTTAAGGTTGCTCTGTACAAGTCCCGTTTCGCATTCTTTTTTGTCCTGTTAAAAGGCGTCTAGTATCCTTTTTCAGGTCCTCTATACTAAGATTTCACCAGTGTGCATCCCTGTCTGTTTTCTCAATATGAAGAGGACAGTTGTCTTCATACGCTTTATTCATATCTTTTAGCAAGATGTCGACAGCAAATTCTATCTGTTCAATAGACTTGATTCTGCCCGGTGTAACGTCCAGTAAACAGTCGAGATCCCCTTAACCCTTCATGCATATTCACCGTTCAAAATTCAAACTCTTTGATCAAACTTTATGACAATGTAAAAATGTAATCTAAATTTTTTTTAAATTTTAAATCGAAAACTTCATTAATCTAACATTTTCACTTCATTTTAACTTACACTTATAAAGAATTACAATTACAATATAGAATTCGTCCACCATCATATCATTGAATATTTAAATTCTTTTTTAAATATTTTAAATTACAAAAAAAATTATTCAGTTTTTTCAGCTTGAATCGTAAAAATTGAATAACCATGAAAACATTCACAGAACGGAGGCATAACACAGCAATTGTAATGATTAAAAATGGGATTTTTCCAAATGTGTGTATTTTGAGTGCCAGTTGACATGAAAGAATAAAATTGAATTGTATAGAAAAATTAGTATCAGGTAATGGAAAATACCGTTCAAAATATAGTTTTACAGTGGGACAGCCAGTTTGTAATCTAGAATCGAGGCCAAATGTTCAGTAAATAAAATATTGATTACCGAGCAGATAAAACACTGAATTGAAATCATTTCAGTATTTCACGTTTTCTACCATCGAATATCTACCTTTTCGAACAATATATGATATATTGACTTCACTGATTTCATGGGCTTATTTTTAACACTGCTGCCTTTGTATTGGGTGAAAGACAGTAGATAACCAAATAGAAATAAACACGGGAGGCAAAAGATTTTCTGGATTGTACTTTAAGGGCCGATTCCACCATCTCTGATTAAATCCATGGTTAACTACCCAGTAAAAAAAGTTGAATAGATATAACGCAAAAACGAATTCAGCTTAGGTTTGGTGTATTCGATTTGCTGCCATTATCGAATTGGATCTTTAAATTCAATTCTGCAATGCATTAGGCTCTACTCGGCTGAGTTTATTTTATGAAACGAAGGGAAATTATAAGTTTTTCAGGGTTACAATGAGTATAATTATGCAAAATAAAGTTGCCCAAATACATTCGTGCGGTTTGGGCGAGCGATATTAATTATTTAACTGAACGGAGTGATATTAACCAAACTTTGACTCCAATTC
>CAKNWT010306297.1:0-11984 GCA_932066315.1 Andricus coriarius | reverse complement strand
TACTTGGATATGCATTTGGACAACTTGGATACATTCGGCTTATTCCTTGCACAAATAAGAACCTACGATTCGAATTCCGAAGATACGTTTTTCCTACTGGTAAACCAATTAGGTTGCGAGTACAAGCAAAGTATATTCCCGTGCCGAACCAAGAATATATTGTATTATCAACATCAAATGGTGACATTTTTGCAATATTAGAGCCTAGCGGGGTTCTTCGTGGAATATTTTCCACAATTAGAGCTCATCCGAGAATGAAAATAAATATGATAAGCGGTGAAGTTGATAATTTGACCCCAGATGAAATTCGAGGTTGTCCGGTTGGCCGTAATCACCCAATATTCCTCCAAAATTTTAGTGAAGCTTTTGCAAATCACGATTCACTACAGTTTCAGTCGAATCATAATAGCGATTGTTACCCTGGCCCTTCTTCTTCTGACAGACAACATTCACTTCAGTGGACATCACCTCAGGAGCCTCCTCTTTGTGCGAGGTCCAGGTACTCTCCGGGAAAGCCTCTTTCTGTCCAAGTAGTTGGCTGTGCAATAGAGCAACTTGGCTGTGTTCGTCTTATTCCTTGCACAAATCAGAACCAGCGATTTGAATTTCGAATATACGTTTTTCCTGACTATAAAACAATTCAAATGCGAATAGATCATACAAACTATGTGCTTGGGCCACACCAAGAATATATTGTATTATCAACATCCAGTGGTGACGTTTTTGCAATACTGGATTATAGTGGGACTCTTCATGGAATATATAGGACAGATGAAAATAATTCGCGAATAAAAATAAATATAATAAGCGGCGCAGTTTATAATTTGACTACAGATGAAATAAGGTGTTGTCCAGTAGGAAAAAGGCAACCAATCTTCCCAAACAGTTTTGTTAAAGCTTTTGCAAATTACGATTCACTAGAGTCAGAATGGAATCCAAATAGCAAACTCTATCGTGGTTCGTCTTCTTGTGCCAGACAAAAGGCAGTTCGAGTTTAGAAGATACTATTTACCCGCCGATAAAGAAATTCGATTGCTTGTGGAAAATGCTAAATTTGTATCACGTAAACCCAAGAGGATATTGTGTTATCAACATCCAATCGTGACGTTTTTGCAATAGTTAACTATACCGGCATTCTTCGTGAAACATATAAGACAGATGGAAAAATAGTTGAGAATGGAAATAAATATGATAATCGATGATGTTAAGAATATGACATCACATGAAATGAAGGAATATGACATAAGGCACATATTACTCAATCTTCATACATTATTTTTATGAAAGATGTTGCAAATTGCGATTCACTGGAGACTGTGTATAATTATTTCAATGAAAAAATGGTAAAATCTAACATAATAATCCTTGTAGCCTGAAGTTGCACCAAAATTAAATTCAAACATTAAAACACCATTATATTTTTGTCTTCGAATTTTCATTTGAATTGCTATTTTTTTAAATTTTATGTCAATGCATATTGCATATTTTAATATTAAAAACCTGTGAAAGAGCTCTAAATACTATCATGTATTGGCGGTACAAGCTGTTAAATTAATTTTATTAATTTCTTCAATTTGGTGAGATCGTAATCACCAGTTTATTAATTCAAGATATTTCCTTTTTTGCCTGTCATGTTACCGCTGAATTTCAATGATAAATAGTGTTTGCTTTTGAATATCTGACGCACTGACTCTAGTTTTAATATTTATGTATTCAATTGTAATAAACATGGAACATTACACATTTCCCTTCCCCTGTGTATCAGTGTGAGATAATTTTTGATCAGGATTTCAAAGTAGTTTCAACAGGTTTAGTGGAATCTTAAAAATTTGAAAAGATTTCTTATACTGCAAAGATTTTAAGAGGTGTCAAAATGCTTAAGTAAATTTTCAAGGACATCATCAAATCTTGAAGAATTTCATTATATTTCAAGGGGTTTCAAAAGATTTAAGAAGACTTTATCAGATTTTATGGAAAATGTCAATCAGATGACATAAAAACGGTAATTTGATGACACTGCATTCTCTGTTCTTAAGGCTTCTTCGGCTCTAACGAACACATTCTCATCACGTATCTCGTACTTCGAACTCGATTTTGTTCAAAACGCGAACTTCTCTACATTATTTTTTTATTAACTTTGTTCCATATTTTTCACTGGATTTTGCTCTCAGCTACTCTTGAAAATGTATCATTTCAATAAATTCACAATACTACAATTCATTGTCCTGTTTTTTTTTAATCAAAGAAATAGTACGTATCCTACAAAAAACAATTTTGTTATTATACAGGTGATTGCTTCTTGTATCGGTTTTCCATAAATTTAATTTGTTTATTTGTAATGTTATTTTATACCATTTGAACCAAAAATACCCACATAGCGTAAAGTGTTTCTAAGAAAAGTTGTAGATATAATTAGGCGAAAAATTTTGTTGAATAAAATGTTATTGTAGCTTGTGTCGTCTTTCTAAAAAGTTAATTTTGTTATTTCAAATGTATTTTTGTAACAAAAGTGTACGACAAATTTGTCAAAAACCCCGGTTGAAATCTAAATTTCTTATAAGTATACACGAAAATAAGTCAGGCTGACCACTAAAATTCGAAAAAAAAAATTTCTTTGTCATTTTAGGGTTTCACTGCTTCAAAAAAATATTATAAAGTGTATTCTCTAGACCTGGATCAGAAAAATTTAACTAATCATTCATTTTTAACTTTGATTACATAATTTCAGAAGGCTTAGTGTGTACATGATGTAGCCAGAAGGTGAGGACCTAAAATTTGTAAACAGGCTACATCACTTCAAAGTGAAAAAGAAGAAAATTATTTGCAGGCTTAATGTACTTAACCTTCGCTTATTCACTCTGAAAACACTACCACAGAAAAATTACGACACTCGATTGAGAATGTCAGCAAACCCTGTTACAGAAGTCTTCTACTTTCAAATAATTTAAACGAGAAAATCAAACATTTGAAATTTTTCAATTTCAAAGTCAAAATGATCATTTATAATGTATAAGAAAGGAGCATGGTCTAATTTATATAGTTTTTATCATGCTAGGTTCAAAATAAGACAATGTTTCAATGTCACATATTTAAAATTGTAAAAATTTCAAAGAAGTAGTCTTTAAAATTAAATAATTTAGAATTTCAAGCCGGAAAAATTATTAAATCTCGAAACGAGAATAACTTTCTTTCAAATTGTCTCGTAGCTTATCCATTTTTCATACGAAGCAATCGTAAAAAATGTACATTCGAAGAATGGAAAAGTGCAATTTCTCCAATATTAAATGTTCCCAGTACTAAAAATTGAATAATTTTGAATGTCAGGGTTTTAGAATTTTATAATATCAAATCAGGAGCCGGATTTACATTGTGCAATTTGAGATTGCGAACGCCCAAAAACTTAAGAATAGCGAACTGTATAACGTAAAAATTTAATAATTCTGAAAGCACTAAAAGCAATGCACATTTCAAAATTGTTAATAGTTAGAATTGAACGATTGAAAATTTAAACACTTCCACACTTTTGAACTGGAATCCTAGATAAAACATACAAATTATCAGCAGTGACATTAGAGTGGCACGGAAACAAACTTTATTAGAGGTTCTTATTCACTGATGCGTAGGAGATGATTCATGTCTGATAGATCAATATTTTCAACAAACAATTATTTCAAAACCTACGGTATAAAAATATAATTATTCTCTTAGGAAGTCTTCCACAGTAAAATATTATTGAATTTTAAATATTTACAATCTAAAAATCTTCAGTTGAAAATTTTCCAAGTTTAAAGAACTTACATTTGCAAACGCTTTCAATTTGAGATAATTTATGCATTAAGGATAGAAATTTTTTATTGAAAAATGTACGTAGTAGGCAGAATCTTTCATCAAGATTGTAAAGGATAAAGTCAATGTAAGTTATTCTTCCGGGTGGCTGACTGACAATATCACTAGATTTTAAATTGATGAAATATTGCTGATTATTCTAGAGATATTATACTATTTGAATTTAAAAAAGTGAAACAAATAGCACAATCTATTAACGAAACGCGATATTTTAGCATTTTCAAATTTATTGAAACAATGAGACTCCAATATTCGATGGGCTCTAAAGAAAGTACGCAACTCGCTCTGACAAATAGAATCCGTTATCAAAACGCTCAATGTTTCTATTCATTGACTTAAAGCGTATTAATTAATAAATAACAAATTCACCCAACTCCTTTTTGCAAGATGATTCCATGATGAAAGTACGTAACTCGGCTATAATAGTTCTCACATTCACCGTGGCGCCAATTTTGCTGTCATTGTCTTCCATGGATTATAAAAAAACCTAACCTCAAACAAAATAATATAATCAGATTTTATGTAGATCAATATTTATTATTTATAATCATTGTGGTATTAAAGACGAAGCTTACATCATATGAAAGTCCTGGAGGAGAAGAAAAAGTCGATTGAATTTGAAACTTCTAAAAAGTTTGAGGTTAGATTAAACAACACACTATTGACGTTACATAGAAAACATCACTAACTGTTTTAAACATAAATTTTAGGTTATAATTTATTTTGCGATGATTACAGTATCCCTAAGAAATAATTACACTTGAATTGTGAATTAAATATTCTTGCCAATCTTCTAAAATATTCTAAAATATTTTCAATTTTTCAATATATTTTCTAATTCATTGAAATCTTATCAAGATTTTGAAAATTCCCTGGAATTTCTACGAATATGCTTACATATTTCTAATCGTCGGAAATCCTCTAGAGCTTTTTAAAGTTCTTACAAATTTATTGGAATTTTTGAAAATACTTTAAACTAAGTTAAGATATTAAAAATCCTGAAAATATGTTAAAGCTTTTAAAAATTTCACGAAATTTGAAAAATTACCAGAAAATTTTCAAAATTCTTTGAAATCCCTTCAAGTTATTGAAATCAATAAAAAATGTCTTGCAATTTTTCTATAACCTAAAATATGTTAAAATCTTTGGTAATACCTTGTCATATTGGGAATCCTGAAATCCTGGGAAAGTTATTAATTCCCTGGTGGAAAAAATTGTTTCAAGTAAGTACAACACTTCTACAACTGTATTTTTTGCCAAAAATTGTAAACAAATCTACGAATTTCTTACAGAAAAATGAACAAAAAATAACTGTAAAGTACGAATTTCTAGAATTTAAGAATTTTTTTACTTTTTTGTTAATATTTTTTTACTATGTTGTAAAAACTTTCCAGCCGTCATAGAAAAACGATATTATTTTACATTTTTTAAATATGGGCATTTGACGTCATCAAATCATTTTTAATTGTGCATACATTATTTTAGAAAATTATAAGCCGTTGCTATATAATACAAGATTTCACAAAAGTTGAAATACATATTGAATTACAGAAAACTGACACCTTCTCATTACAGGATAAGAATGTAAAAATATTTTACTTCACAACGTATGACACCCTTCAACTGTTTGGTTTAAAATTAGTTTTTTTCTTTTCCTACAAATCAATTTTTTTATCTGAACAATTTAACTGTTCCATTTTTGGTAAAAAATTTATCTTTTTTGTTTAGGATTCAACTATTTAATTGAAAATTCATCTATTTGGTTGAAAATTCAACTATTTAGTTAAAAATTCATCCACTCTGCTAAAAAATTAATATTTTTACTTGAAACATTAGCTATTTGATTTAAATTCTTATTAATTGTTAAAGTAATTCTAATTTGAGCTATTCTTTTAATAAAGATAATTAATTTTTCAACAATATTCAATTTAAAATATATCGAAGATGAAAACATTTTTCGAAAAAATTAACTTTAAACTGTACGATTGAAATATGCATTTGTTCATTTTTTAGTTAACAAATTTAAAACTATTTGATTTCCATCATTTCGAGCTTTACAATATTGATGTATTATTCGCTAAAAATTAAAATCGAACAATGGAAAAATATTTTTTTCAAAAAGTGGAAAAAGACGAAAATGTCACGACATTTTCGATAATACGAGGCCTAAGATATAAAATAATAAAGAATAGATGAATTTACGGTATTGTAAATTAACTTTTGTATATGCATAAAGCGCGATTTTGTAACATTATCTGTTTCATTGAAATCGTAAGAAGGAAATATTGTAAAACAAACATGTTATTGCTTCAAAGCTGAAAAATAAGAATTATTGACACACTTATTATCACTCTTACCTTACCTTACGCACGATAAAAATATTCTTTTTAGAGCATCTGCAATCACTAATGGTTTTTTAAATATGCAAAATTTCCTCTCTGAGCTATATTTTAAATTCGAATACTTTGTGAATTGAGAAATAAGCCCATTTTCAAATTTTTAAGTCAAAAGCTTTTCTAAGAAATCGAATGCATTATAATTACTTACTTGCATCTTCTTTGAAATACCTAATCACAGCCGGAACTTACCTGCAACAAAAAAGAAATCAAGTAGTTGATAAATTTTCATTTTAATTATTTTTTTAATTTGAAACATAGTAGATTTATAATTTATTAACTAAAAATCAACTAGGAATTTATTATGAAAATTCCCATTATCTAAACTTAATTTTTTTTTAAATAAAAAGTGTAGTAGTTTTTTATTTTTCCTATTTTTTTCAAGTAGCATCACAAATGGCGGACTGAACACGCATTTATTTTTTTTTCCTTATTCACGGTTAAACATAATTTCTTTGAGTTTTTTGCGAGGATTTAAAAAGCTTTTTGAAGATTTTGAATATCTCAAATATACAGGGTGGGCCATTTTAATCTATAGTGGATAATATCTGAGATGCTTGTGCAGATACGAAACTATGTTTGAGATAAAAGTTGGAGGGGATAATGGGGGACATCTACGGGTACCAATGAATTTGACCTAGAATTCGGGTTTGAAGGATATTTCAAGGTCAGAGTCATTTTTTTAAATGGAACCACTTATTTTTGACACCGGATTTGAAAAGAGCGGGAAATTTTACGTTCAAAATGATATTTTTATCAAGGTCATTTTTAAGGTCAAATGAAGGTCAAATTTGAGAAAAACGTTAAAAAACTTATGTAAGCTTGGAATGCACGTTGAAAACGGCGCCTCTGTGTTTGAAATCTGGATCCGAAAAAATTAATAAGCCAAAAACTCAACAACCCAATAGCCCAATAACACATTATTGGCTATTGGTTGATTGGGTATTAGTTATTGGGTTATTGGGTTATTGGGTTATTGGGCTATTGGGTTGTTGAGTTTTTGGCTTATTAATTTTTTCGGATCCAGATTTCAAAACCAGAGGCGCCGTTTTCAACGTGCATTCCAAGCTTACATCCGTTTTTTAACATTTTTCTCAAATTTGACCTTTATTTGACCTTACCAATGACCTTGATAAAAATATAATTTTGAACGTAAAATTTCCCGCTCTTTTCAAATCCGGAGTCAAAAATAAGTGGTTCCATTTAAAAAATGACTCTGACCTTGAAATAACCTTCAAAACCGTGTTCAAGGTCAAAGTCATTGGTACCTGTAGATGTCCTCCATTATCCCCTCCAACTTTTGTCTGAAACATTTTTTCGTATCTGCACAAGCATCTGAGATATTATCCACTATAGATTAAAATGGCTCACCCTGTATATCGAGACAATTTAAAAGACATTTTTTTTATTGACAGATTTTTTATAAATTTTGGTATAAGTTACAACTAGTTTAACAGATATTTTGAAATCATCGATTTTTGGAAGAAATTAAACATGTTTCAGTAAATTTATAAAAAAATGTGAGAAATGTTTTGAAATGTTCGGAATTTTCGTATTACTTATCTGGGAACATTTTTAAATTCTTGAAAAGCTTATACTTTTTCCTTTCCAAATTTTAAATTATATTTTAAGTTTTTGCAAAATTCCTAAAAATCTTTTCAAATTAATTAAATGCTTCCAAAATTTGTTCAAATTCATTCAGAAATAAAGAATGGCCTCTTTCAGAAATGTTTTCGACCATTTTGGAAATAGCTTGAAACTATTTTGAATTTTCATTTCAAATTAATTTGTGTTTATTTTAGTTATTTATTTGCATTTAATTTGTGTTTATTTTCGTTTATTATTATTTGTCTTAATATTTTTAAAATGATAAAATTGCTGAGAATTAAAAATTTTCTAAAATTTATAATATTATCGAATCTCAAAGTTCCCCATAAATAATAATTCCCGAAATAAAATTGCCGAAAGTATAAAATATCTGAAAATAAAATTTCGGATACAGAAAGATTTTCAAATTATAAAATTTCCGAATCTAAACATTTAAAAATGCATTTGATATTAAAATAATACAAAAAATATTTTTATATAATGAACATATTTTTTATTTTATTATTTATTTGATGTAAAAAAATGTCATTGCATTTAATGTAGTTACTTTAATTAAATAGTAATTTCATCAATTGTATTTCAAGGAGTATTACTGGGAATTTCAAAATTCGACAGCATTATAATCTGTCAGAACTTTGTAATTGGCGTCCCTAAATAATTGTGAAAAATATTCGGATTTTTGTCTGAAATTGTTCAAAATTCTGCAAAATATAAAAATTACCGTAAAGTCTTTCATCTTTTTTTTTTTTGAAAATTATAGAAATCTTTTTAAATGATTTCTAATACTCTCTTAAAATTGTTTAAATTAATAAAATCAATTATTTAATTTCCGTAGGGGTAATATATCAGCTGATTTTAGATGATAATATTTATATTATAACATCATCATTATTATTTTAATAAAATAAGCTATATAATTCGATATACGAACAAAGCTTAACAAAGTTTTAAAAACTTTAATATAATTCCCATATTAAATTTTTTTATACAATTTTTTTCCATGCAGTCCATCCCTTTTTTCAACTCCTCCAATTTTCTTCTATCGCTTTAAAAAAAGGTTTGCTTATTGTGCGAATTCAGATGGTGCACATTTCGAAAACCTATAGGATTAAATTTATTGCCCCAGATGAATTATCGGTATTTTTAAGATGTTCGTTTCTAAAATATATAAAACTTTCAAAATCATGCACTTCTGCTCGTTAGTGAAACTTTGAAGTTTCCACTATTTAATCATCATATTGTTTTTTTGATTCCTGTACCAGTTAAAAAATAGTAAACAATTACTTTTCACACCTTTTCGATTATCACCCTCTGAAAAATAAATAGTTGGGGCTACTACCCACGTTAGTAACGTTTTAATAGTCAGAGTTACTAATAAAATAGTCGTCTGCACTACTAATTGATTTATCTAACAAATCAAAGTAGGTGGCGTAACTATTTTATTTGTTACCTTGGTTGGTACGATTGAGAATGCGACATATGTACCAACAATGGGAGAACGTATAGACATGACCGTCTGTAGAAGAAATTGTAAAACCAAACGAGTTTTAAGTTTTACTGGAAATCCTAACGTGCAAAGTGCATCTGCAATTAGAAAGATCCCATTGGGCATAGGGACATATTTTTTCAAAACATCTTATCAGCTGAAGTGACATTTGATTGACATCAGCGCCCCTAATATGTCCCAAAAAAAGATGTCCGCGTGCCCACTGGGATCTTTTTAATTCAGATTTCGATAGTATAGTGACAGATGTTTTAATTAGTCCCCATGTAACAAAAAGAAAATAGCTATACCTACAAATTTATTACTAGACATGAATAACTGTATTGGTAAGTTCAACTACCTACAGATAGTCGTTTTGACAAACTAAAATAGTAAGTTCACCTAATGAGATAGTAACGGCAACTACTTATGCCCCAGCTAACAAAAATAGTTCTCTCAACTAACTAAATCGCAGTACCATTACTTACTAACTAAAATAGTAGTCCCAGCAATTTTATTAGTTGTCCCAACTAATCTTTTTTCAGTGCATTGTGTAAACTAGGTTCTGAAATCAGGTATCGTTTTTAAATACACTTTCTTGACATTGCAATAATTCTAACCCAAAATGTGACTAAAATTAACTACAAATTACTTGGGTATGCACTACAAGAACTTCGAGATGTTCGGCTTGTTCCCCGCACAAATCGGAACCGGCGGTGCGTGTTAACGCGAGGACATATTGTATTCGCAGCATAGAATTGTGATGTTTAGGCAGCCCTTAATGAATGTTTAAAGAGTAATTTTCCGCAAATAACTTTTAACTTTGTGCGCGAAAAATGTCCCAAAATAGGAAAAATATCAGTTTTGCGTAGAACTCATGATGCAAACGTTTATTTGTATTTTTAAGATATTGATTTTTTTTTATTAAGTTAGAAGTTTTCTTGCACCAGATTTGAAATTTTTAAGTAATATAAATTTCGATATCAAAACGATTACTTTGGTTCAAATACGGGCTAAGGCAGATTTTTTTCTCATTTTTCAAAATTTATTTGTCCGAAGTAATCGTTTTAATATCGAAATTTATATTAACTGAAAATATAAAAACTCGGACGTTATAATATGTTAATGATTATAACATCTTCCAAATATTGATTAGATTTAAAATTCTTGAAAAAATTATTCATTAATCAGTACTTTTTTGTTTGAACGATATCGATCTGAAAAACAAATATCCATAACGAATATTAGGGTATCAGTTATGAGATAAAATAATACTGAATACTTATCGACTTATCGTCAGAGATACGAAAAAAATAGAATTTTCTACAGAGTTGATAAAATGAAATCTCAAAAAAGTAGTTCAACTTTTGAGCATGCATTCGAATTTTCAATCAAAAAGATTAGTTCATTACCAAAAAAGGAGAATTTAAAATGAAATATATAAATTTAGATCTAAATTTATAAAATGTTAACTAAAAATGATTGATTTTTGACAAAACACGTTGATCTTCAATTAATAAAATTACTTTTTGACAAAGAATTTCAACTTTAACCATTAAGAAGACAATTTCTTTCAAATAAGTCGAAAAAGTCACACGATCCTCGCCCGGTACTTTTCTTTTGAAAAAAATCAATTTTTTATGTTACTACAGGATTTTGACTAAAATATAGTCTTTAGTGGTTTTATTTTAAAAGTAAATGATCAAAATAACTTTCATGATTAACAACTTGTGTTTGTTACATACATAGTTTATAACCAATTAATGATCAATTCTTATTATTATTTATTATTAATCAATTATAACCAGTTTCATTTGATATGGAAATTTGATAATTATATCTTCGAAGGACAATTTTGAAACTAATAACGTCGTCATCTCACATATATGTGAGATAACGACTACTTAAGTATATATTTGTACTCTCATGATACAATAGAATATTCTATAGTTACATTTGTTGACCCACTTATTAACTGAAACATTAATCAGTTTTTCCTCTACATTGCGAAAATGAGGATGGTCTATACTTTCGTTTTCACTCTGGCGCTCATCTTTAATTCTATTGGTGAATACATTAATATAATATATCTATCACTTTTATTATATTTTATATGATACATGCCTGCATAAAGCCATTTTTGAGGCCTGTGAAGCGGACATAAAGTCCCCCTTTCCAGCTTATGTTCATATAATGGCCATTTGTATATTTATGTTGTCAAAAATTAAGGCCTCATCGTAGTGTCGCTGCAGAGCAAGAAATCCCGAGGAATGAGACGGGACGAGACATACGTGTTGTCTCGGTATTCCACGTTTCGTTTTGCTTCGTCTAGTGGCATCCATTCTCGTTCCTTGTCTCGATTTTCCCGAGGAATGCGACAGATGTGCGCTAGCTGAGCGGACAGCTAGCAGAAGCGTTCTTTTCCCACTCTGAAGCGCTAATGCTAATTAGCGTTCTTTGATGAATAGTTAAAAATGAAATCTGATTACATATTATACTTGTTTGTCCATTACTGAATAATTTGATGTCAAATACGACTATGTTACGATTTTTTCGAAGATTCAACCTCACACTATTAGTATTTTGCTTTGTTCTTATTGATAATAATTCATTTCGACAATTATAACAACAGACTATATGAAACAGAAATG
>CAKNWT010306293.1:0-20212 GCA_932066315.1 Andricus coriarius | reverse complement strand
CCCAAATAGGTCACGAGAAATGACCTTCCAAATATACCTGTTTTTGTGCTTTTTTAACACGTCTTTCGAGTTTAATTTACGTAGAATTTAGTCCTCTTGTATTCATTCTCTGGGAACTTTCATTTGTGATAACATCAAAACGAGCTATTTACAAAAAACTGAACTCTGGGCATTTACCCGTAAATTCAGGCCGAAATGGGTCACTTTCGGCAGGTGTCAACTCGCGATCTTTTGTAGTCAGGACAATGTTTTTTTTTCTCGAAATTACAGATATTTACGTCTACTTTAATTCATCTGTTGACCATTTTCAGATCTGACAATCAGAATCCGAGCTACAGAGAAACAAAAAAAAACATGTGATTTTTGTCAAAAAATTGAAAAAAATCAGGGTTCTTTGAAAGGCCGTAACTCCTAAACTATTAGTGGTAGAACATCTTTTATTTTTATTTTTACGTAGAATTTTACCTACTTTAATTTTGGTAAGAACACTTTTATCCCTAAAATGCACAGAAAAGCACCAATCCACTGTCATGTGATATTTTGCACCTTTTACCAAAAAAATTTCCGTGTTCCGGGACAAAATTCTGACTACAAATCTTAATCCCTTATTATGCACCTCCAAATGAAGTGTTTAAGAGAAAAAAATGACTCCTTCAAAAATTACCGGATAAAAGTACCAGATGACTGAACTATATGAGATAAGTAACTTAACGCATTAGAAGAGTGCGTAAAGTTATTTCAAAAGTACTTTAAACGTTAATTCACCACAATTAATTTAGGGCGGATTCAGAATTAATTTGAGATACAGATGTTGGTGCTACGGAAAATGACAAAGCGTTTCATGTTATAACAAAACATGTAACTGCATAAAACTTCTGCTGCATATTTGGTAAAATTCTAACAGAAATATCTAACATACCTTGTGACCTTGGAGCATAATGGAACACCAAGTATAACGTATAAGTGTCATTTTGTGTCAACGAGTTCAAGTTCTTTGCAAGGTAGAAGAATTTCGCCGCGGGTATTAATAGCAGTTTAAAGTCACTGTTAACGTAATCTGTGCTGTCCATCTCAGAATATTGGCCCCGTAATCCCGAGGCAGGGCATTCACGACGTCTTTGCATTCGTGCTTCCCGATCGTACTCAGGCATTGATGATATTGTATCCCACGTACGAATCGAATGAACATAAAGGCCTCTGTGTGTGTCGGTTGTCCAGTGCTGATGCGAGAATAAAGGGATGAGGGATAACGGTATGTGCCCTTTGTCACTCCACTTGATTCTTCCTCTTTATACTTCGTCGTCCATACCCCTATCCGAACTTCGAACCTTGCGGACACTTATTTCCTTCGGCTCTTCTCAGACGAAGACATCTCTTTGGCACTCTTTACATTTGCAGTGCTCAGCAATGACAACTCCGATAAGATCGTCTTCTTCATCTTCTCGATCCTAATCGACCTCTTTCAACGATCGTCTTGTCGAATCCTATGAGCACAGGTTGGAATGAATTTTCGCTTGCCATTATCTTTGCAAACATTCATTCAAAATTTTAAAAAAATTTTGTAGACTATATATATAATTATTTGTCACTTTTTCTTACGAATAATGAATGAAAATCATGTCAAAAACAGTTTTGTGGCTCCGGCGAATGATTATACGATTTAGTGGGTAATCACTGTGCTTTCAAACTCAGTAATCTATAACCTGATGTGGCTCACGAGCTGGCCAATGACTGTATTTCACCACATTTCAGTGGCCAATCATACAATCATTGGCGTATGCTAATCACTATTTCTCCATGGTCACTGATTGCGTTTTTGACATTATTGTAAATTTCTTTAAATATAAATTATCTATTACTTTTAACGCTGAACTTACTATATAGCAATTTCAATCTTTATAAAATTGATTATCTATCTGTGTATATTAGAATTTCGTTTCATGCTTATAGTATTTTTTACAAATTGTTCAACTGGAAAAATTACTTAAGTGGCCAATGATTGTACCCATTACCCTGTACACTTTTTTCAACGTTGAACAAATTTTCCCGAAACTGAAGACATTAAACTGTGTTATTATCCTTATTTTTTTCTAAATAAAAAAAGAATTATTGATTAAAAAATAGAACTACTTTCTAAAAACGCTTATGTTTGTATCCCGCTCTTCCCAGGCATCTTCCGTTCAAGCCGAAAGAATCAAATTCTCATACAATTTGAAAGTATACGTATACGTTACTTGAATTTTTTTCATGTTAAAAAATTATTCCCTGAATATGCGCACTTCATACCAAACAGTACCAACATATAAGACTTTTGCTACAGCTTGATATGGTTTCGATTCAGATTTATTGAATTATACATGTTTCAAGAACATTCAATGGTAAAATAATCAACGATTCATAATAATAATACATAATAATTTCTTTTTTTTATAGGAAATTGACATTTTTTTACCAACAAAGGGCATTGATATGCAAAACTCTACACTCTTACCAGGCTCTAGCCAGTTTTCCTGACCAGGGCCACATTAGAAATGAGATAAACTGGAACGATCCACACCGGGGCTACACAAACTTTTCGGTAATTTATGGTAATTTATCGGTAATGTATCAGTAATGTATGGTAACCTATGACCCTCAGTTGATAGAATCTTAATCACTACTCACTATCAGTCTGTCAAGTGTCAACTTGAAAGCCAGTAGTGAGATCATGTTGGTATACGGGATTTCGGCAATTTAGGAAACAAATTTTAGATCGAAAAACGGTTGGATAGCTTTCAGTTCCTCTTCAAAGTCGGGTGGTAGAAAGGTGTTCTTGTTAGAATCCTGCTAGGGATTCTTAATATAGCCACGTCTAAACATCATTAGAGATCTTTTAAGTTCCTCTAAATTATTATTCCACAGCACCTGACTAGAATTAGGGAAAACTAGCCAGGACTCTAATGATCTCAAATTTTGCACTTTTAACCGCTGGGAAAGCTAGCCCAGAATGATGTCTTTTACCATCAACCATGCAATGTAAAGGGTTCAAACGGACAAGACAGTTTCACATAAGAAGTATCCGGATGTTAAAATAATACACATTATTCGTCTGTAGTTACCGTCAAAGGCTACCTTTGCTATGCGCTATATGCAATTCATTCCGGAAGAATGAATCTCGCATGTCTGGTTCCCTACGTAAATGAAACATAATTTTTTACATACATAGAAAAGTACCCATGCTTTCATTCATCATATATTTGAAGATTCACTAATATTTTTGATAGCAAATTGAAGTTGGGAAAAAGTGACATTCAAAAACTAAAAAATAAAACCGTACTTGCAATAACCAGCAGTTTAAATAACATAAGTTGCGAAATAGGTTAGAAAAATTATCATTCTCAATGGGAAGGTGCAATGTATGGAGTAATAATGAGGCCGAACTCCATACTCGCGTTTTGAATGCGGTAACTGCACCTTTATTGCCAACCTCAAGCGTGTACTGCCAGCCCTCTAAATCAGTAACGCATGCGCACTGCGCTCCACTATCTCTTTTCTCGCGAGAGAAAAAAAGATAGTTAGATCGCGTGCTCATGGCTGAACCTGGAAATAAAGATGCAGTTACAGCAGTCAACACTCGAGGCGGTTTCTACAGCATGATCGGTCTCCTTATTATTACTCCGTGATGCAATGAGAGGAAAAACACTTGGGTGTAGTGCTTTGAGCAAATTCCCATTTACAATAGGAAATTTAGTGTCAAATAGCATAATGTACGCCAAGGTTCATGAGGATGATCAAATTCCTGTATCTCATAACCTAAGTCTAAGCATAGGTCTAAACCTAGGACAGACCTGCCTTTTTCTTGCGGCCACGTGGACCATCTCCCAAGAAAAGACCAGGTTTTTTTTAAGAGTTTGCTATGTGGGCACACTGCCATCACGTATCTTGTGTTTCGCACTCGATTTTGTACAAAATGTGAACTTTTCTACATTACGTTCAACACTATTATATCAAATGTATATTATATTTATTTCTGTACCTCAGGCTGATTCTGCTTATTCGGATATTGCAAAACAATGTACAAATTTTATTTTTCATGAATACTTCAATATTTGCTCCTTATTTTGCATTAATTTTGATTCTCAGCTATGCTGAAAAATCTATCATTTCAATAAAATATTATCACAATTTATGACATGTATTGGTATTGAAACATATGTATTTTCTCTGCCTTGTTTTTATAATTAAAAAAAGTGCGCAACCCTATAAAAGAATCTTGCTATTACACATTTTATTGCAACTTGTGTCGCTTCTCCATAAATTTAATCTGTTTATTTTCAACGTTATTTTTTACGATTTAAACTGAAAAAACGCATCCTAGCGGAAAGTGGTTTCAAGTAAATTTGTAGATGTAATTTAGGTGAAAAATTTTCTTAATTGAAAAGTTATTGTAGCTTGTGTCGTTTCTCCAAAAATTAATCGTTTATTACATTCTCCTCCAGAGAATGTATTAGATTTGTGTAAAATTTGACCCTGAAACTAAAAACTAGGTATTTATGAATGTGTCTGCCTGTCTGTATGTATGTCTGTCTGTGAGCCCGATACCTTCAAAAGAATTGACTGATTGGATTGGCCTTTGGCACACTCTTTTAGTCTCCTAAACTAAAGGTCTACTTCGTTAGCCAGCCATTTTGGATAGAAATTAAAGAAGTGAGCGCATTTTGAAAATTTTGGAGACCATTTTTTTCAAAATTCGATAATGATATGTGCGGCTGTTCATATTAATCGAAAATTCGAACAATTTCTTATCATGATATTTTTCGATAAAATGAAAACTTTCCGAGTTACAGCATTTTCAAAATCCAAAAGAAGAAATGAAAATTAACATTTTCAACCAAACAACGCACGATACGAAAAAAGTCAAGACAAGAAAAATGATGTCTTTTGTACGCCCTACAAGATTATCATAACGAATTTTTAAATTTTCTTGAAAAATCGAGAACTCAAATTTTTATTACACAAAAAATAATGAAAAATTTAATTTTACTGTCCAATTATGCAATATACGACAAATGATGATACAAAAAATTGTGCACTCAAAAAAGATCTAAAAATTTGTTATCGGTAACTTCTTGATAGGATTTGAATTTTTTGTTTTATTCGTAAAAAATAACATTAACAGTGAAAAAATCTGCCCGATTAGTGGGCACATTCTCATCAAAACTTTCCTTATTTCATTTCTGTTTCATCTCGTGTGTGGGTTTTCACAGTATTAATTTTTTTTCATGTCCTCAATACTATTTCTAACGATTAAAACAATAAAAAAAATATCATTAATGTTTATGGTACTTCAAAATTTGTATTTTTACATTCTCATCCAGAGAAGGTATTAGATTTGTGTAAAATTTGACCCCTCCGCTTTTTGCCAAATGTCCACTAAAGGCCAAGTTCCTTAGCCAGCCATTTTGGATAAAAATTCGAAAAGTGAGCGCATTTAAAAAATTGTGAGACCATTTCCTTTCAAAATTCGAAAATTATATCTGCAGCTGTTCATAGTACTTGAAGATTCAAACAATTTATTATATGACATTTTTTTCAAACTTTCAAAATGATATGTGCGGCATTTTCAAAATCCAAATGAAGGAACGAAAATTAACATTTTCAGCCAAACAATGCACTATACTAAAAAAGTTAAGACAAGCAAAATGTTTATTTTTGCACGTCCTAGAAGATTAATATAACGACTTTTCAAATTTTCTTGAAAAATCGAAAATTCACATTTTTATTACAACAAAAAATAATTAAAAATTTAATTTTACCGTCAAACTATGCAAGATACGACAAATGAAGGTTAAACGAGAATTATGCACTCAAAAAAAATCTACTAATCTGCTCGATTAGTGGGCACATTATCATCAAAACTTTGCTTATTTCATTGACAGATGGAAACATATGAACTCCTATCTAATACAATGCCGCTGAAGGCTGGTGACCTTCTCAGCATAAAACATCAACTAATTGTGACTCTCGGTTTCCATTCCTTGTCCCCCCCCCCTTCCCAGTAACATAATGGTTGGTGGGACTGACGTTACAACTAGACTCTCCACCATACGACGAATCGCTACTTAACTTGGACATGATTTCGACTCGCAAAACAAATTTCGCGCATATAGGTGGTATTTGGGTGTACACTCTAAACAATGAATAATACAAAGAATGGAATAGCCTCGGAATGGACTGAAACTTTGATTGACAAGTAAACGCAAAGGTCGAGTTTCAGGCGACGAATGGAGACTGGGTGTTTGGAATTCTAGAGGAGTGAATGATCTTAAGGTAAGAGAACTACGAGAAACTATGCACGTAAGGAAACTAGATATTCTATGTGCACCTGAGACGAAGAAAAAGGGTTGAGAAAATAGAAACATAGAAAATGAGGTGTTGAAAGGCGGTTTTGAAATATGGTCAGGAGTAGATAGTGAATCACATGGTAGTCAAGGGGTCGGTTTGATTGTGAATGAAAAAGCGAGACAGCATCTCAAAGAGCAAGGATATGTATCGCCCGGATTGCTGTGGCTTAGAGTGAAGGTAGGAATCAGAAGATTATTTATCAGAGCGTGCTACGCCTCAGTTGATAGTGATCCGAGAGAAGTCAAAGACGCCTTCTGGGACACTTTAAATGACACAATAAGTACTTGCGCTTACGGTGAAAGAATCATTCTGCTAGGAGATATAAACTGATGGGTCGGCGTCCAACGTCAGGGTACACATACAGAAAGGGTACTAGGCATGAGGGGCTCTGAATGCAAAACTGACCATTACCTTGTAGTCTCCAAAATAAACCTAGGACGGGGATGGAGAAGAAAGAGAACCAAAAAAACGAAACAAACGCGAATTAATATTGAAAATTTACAGAAACCGGAAGTACAAATAGATTTTCAGAATAAGTTAAACGAACGCATAGATAGGGCAACATGGGAAACACTTATAAGCAATAGAGATATAGAAGGTGCATAGACTATGCTACGGGATATCATTGTTAAACCCACGAAGTACTACAAGGAGACCGCACGCCTGAGTGACTGTTTCGATATTATGCAAGGCGCTAAACAAGGATGCGTTATGTCCTCATGGCTATTTATCATATTTATGGACAAGTGTCTAAGAATGGCCCTCTTCGACGAAGAAGGTTTTGATCTCGAGACAGTGTGGGTACGTGGGTTAGCTTTCGCAGATGACAAGGTTGTTATAGCAGAATCAATCGAAGACTTGCAAAGAATGTTGAGCAAACTACATACAAACATGAAGAACATGTGCCTCAAAATTAGTTATCTGAAGTACATAGAACATAACATACCCTAGTAGCAAGAAAACTGCAGACTGGCGCCAGCTGGGAGCCAGAAAAAGAAGAATCTGTTTGCAGCCTGGCGCCCGGCTGGTTCCGCTTTGGCGTGCTGTTCTGGTGCCAGAATCTGGCATAGCAGATCCTGGCCCAGACTGGTCATGATATACACCAGGCAAAATTAAAATAACGTAAAATGGTACTAAATAGGTTTCTGTAGTAGTTTTACACTATATTTCAGTCCTTTCTAGAAGAATATACTGCGGAGACGTCACTACATTTCAGGTGAGACTGACTGAAATATTACAAGCATAACCTCCTTTCACATAAGCTTATTGCATGTTGGGTATATTTGTGAATCGTTCAGATTTCCGATTGCTAGATTTTCAACTTCATTGATTAATTTCTACATTAATTACTAGTGTTTAAACCAAATACCAGAATCTGGTTCCTTTATTCACCAGATTCTGTTTATAGTCTGGTCTGATAATTTCTCCCGCCAGTCTGGTCGACTAGAGGGAGCAGATGCTGAGTCAGACTCTGGCCTCTGTCATACAAGCCAGACGTTGCTACTAGGGTATGGTCGTTGTGAAGAGCGACGACCAAATCGCGCGTTGTAAGCGCGCTCAAACTTTTGCGTTTTTATTATACGATAAACAGAAACGAGCGAGAAGCACGCGGTTTACATGATTTTAAAACCAAATATCAAGCGTGAAGCGCGAGTGTCTTGATGAGAATGTGTTCCTTAAGGTCGAGAGACCCTTAAGTAAATTAGTTCTTCATTTTATGTTAAATTGACATAATTAAAACAAAAGCATGTCACAACGATGGAGCTTACTAAGAGAGTATTAGCCCGCGAAGAGCACAATAGCGAGCACGCGAAGTGCGAATACTTAGAGGAACCGAGCTTAAAGCGTCAGGCAAATGTATCCGCGCCCTAGGCGCGCTCAAACTTTCGAGCGAATTATTATATAAATATTATATAATTATTATATAAATATTTTTAAAACAAGAGTTTATAACAAATTTGTAGATCTTTTTTGGTCGAACAACTTTTCTCTTCTCATTTTTTTTTCTCTTGTGTGGTTTGTCCTAAAATTTAATTTTTTATTTTTAATGATATTTTCAGAAATAAAAAAAAACTACGCCTATTATCAAAAAATAATTAATAACAAATTTGTAGCTCTTTTTGGGGTTAATAACTTTTATCAAATTGCTTTTTCGTAGCTTGTGTCGTTTGTCGAAAAATTTAATTTTTTTAATTTTTAATGTTGTTTTTCACGAATAAAACAAAAACTACGCGTCCTATTAAAATGTGATGAATAACAAAGTAGAACTTCTTTGGGTGCACAATTTTAGTCTGTTTATCTTTTTTTATTTTGCATAATTTGAGCATAAAATGGAATCTTTGATTTTCCATCATTTTTTGTGCAATCAAAATTTCAATTTTCCATTTTTCGAAAAAATTCAAAAAGTTGTTATGATAATCTTGTGGGGCATTAAAAAAACAACGTTTTTTTCTTTGGAGTTTTCTTCATATCATGTCTTGTTTGGCTTAAATTGTGCATTTTCATTTATTTATTATTTAAAAAAATGCTATAACACTGGTAATTTGTTTTTGGTCAACAAAAGTCATTGAAATAAATTGTATGTCTTTTTGCGCATTACAAAGGGCCGTGCATAGGATTTTTAATTCTTGAAAAAAAGTGGTCCTAACAATTTTGGTAATGCTCTAGCTTTTTGAATTTTCACTTAAAAAATAACTGGCTAACGAACCTAATCCTCAGTTTAGGACACTTAATGAGTATACCAAAGGCCAATTCAATCTTTTAATTCTTTCGAAAGTTATCGTGCTAACAAACTAAAAATCTATAGATACACACACAGTCAGACACACAATAGACACAGGCATTCACATTATTTTTTAGCAAATTGCACCCATAATAGCGCCGACTATTCACAAAAATCTAGTGACTAGAGATCACTGAGAGATCACGAGAGATCACAGAAAAAACGAGAACATCAAAATGACACAATAAGGACAAGAAAATTCAGTGACAAGAGATCGCTGAGAGTTCAAGGGAGATCGCAGAAAAAACGATGTAATCAAAATGGCACAAAAAGACACAACATGGCAAGCAAAAATGTTCATTCATCGTCAGTGTCTGTTGCCATCTGACAGTGGTCGCAGGTTACTTGACGAGTCAAATGGTTCTTGCAGACAAACCGCTGGCACTTGAAACAATGCACAGACGTTTTCTTGTTTTTGTCCTTTCCACATTCGTGGCAAGGTTCACATCTGGAGAGAGATTTTTCACACTGGCCCGATTCCTCAAATGTTCTTATAGAAGGATGAAGCTCCATTTTTCCATATCATCCATGCGTGACAGCGCCCTTC
The DNA here is from genome assembly GCA_932066315.1 of Andricus coriarius. Classification (NCBI taxonomy): domain Eukaryota; kingdom Metazoa; phylum Arthropoda; class Insecta; order Hymenoptera; family Cynipidae; genus Andricus; species Andricus coriarius. The sequence continues at coordinate 10,499 of CAKNWT010306293.1, read as the reverse complement.
CTTGTAGATTTCGTACAGAATTGGCGACAAATATAACGTGCAAGTTCACAGCTGCCATGTCAAGAAGATGGCTTCATGTTTTCTTCCTAGTCGAATAGTTGGCACATTTTTGATCGACCGTATCGACGCCACCTTTTGATCTATTATATTGCTTGCAGCAAAAAAAAAGAATCTGTTTATTTCAAACGCCGCTCTATAAATCATCAATCCAGTGCCATTACTTTTCGAGGCTCGTCGCGAATCAGCTCTGCAGCTTTTATTGATCGACAAGACGTAGATGATCCCTATCCGCGCCATTATTTCTGATTTTGAAGTGGTTTTACAATCTCGGAATCTCTTGTATTTCTTAGCTTCGCGCATCGCCTCTATGTACAAATTTGTGTAACGAACGATTTTATCAATCATATCACTCGAAATCATTTTGTGGAAAGCCTCAAATTCAGATGAGGCGTCTCTGGAATCGCGAGTAGGTCCAGGAAGTACTTTTATGATACACATCAAAATTTTCAATTAAAGAGGTTGTAGGCTCAAAGTCCATTCCTTCTTCATCGGCAGAGAGCTTACTTTCACTAGACTGCTCGTCAAGCCTTACCGCTTCATCTTCTCCGTCAGACTCGTCAGAAAAATCAAACGCAGGTTCATTGAGTTCTTAATCCCGTTCTAAGGGTAAGGGTTTGACCAACATTATTTATGTGACCAGTCAAACGGGTGCCTCTCAGCCCCGACGAGAAGTTGGAAAGGGGTAGGGGTCCGACCAACATTAGTTCTGTAAGTAGTCAAAGGGGTGTCTTCCCGCCCCCATGAGACGTTCGAAAGGGGCAGGATTTGACCAACATTATTTTTGTAACCAGTCAAAAGAGTGCCCTCCCGCCCCCATGAGACGCTGGAAAGGGGTAGGGGTTTGACCAGCATTATTTCAGTGACTAGTCACAGGGGTGCATTCTTGCTCCCATGAATCATTAGTTTTTCAAAAAGTGCGGTACGGAGTGCCGCTTAGTGTGTACAAAAGGGTTAATGTATGACACATATATTGGATGCAGCTGTAATATATATGCATTACCCCTGTCCACCGAGGCTTTATGGCGCGTATGCATACTCTGTGGTGCCAAAAACACCCAGAGCTTCAGCTCGTTTCGATGCAATCGTTGCGAAATCAACGTGCCTACCTCTGGAAAAATGGATATGTACACGGAACGCTTCCCCGATCGCTGCTTTATCAAGCTGCAGGCGAAGATGAGGAAGCGACATCAAGACCAACCGCGGAAAGCAGGCAGCTTCTGAGAGATCATCACGATTTCTAGACAAGAAGGAACATTAACATGCAAGTTCTGCCGAAGCCCCAAGATCTGGCTGAAATGGATGCTTCCCTTCATGGAGAAATCTCACAAGAGTCCGACCTCTGGACCATCAATTGCTCTGTTTATGGTGCTGCAAGAGCTTTGGCTGATTGAAATCGAAGGCTGAAACCGACGATGGATCAAAAGACCAAAAGATGCTTGCATCAACTGAACAAGAGGATTGGATGGGCAAGACAGAATGCGTCCCGTGTTCAATGTGTGATTGACTACATAATATCTGGTAGACCGTTCGCGGAAAGGGTTCAAAAGTTCGCCCAACAACTGACGATCTAGAGCCACACACTAAACAATTCAAAGCTGCTGAAAATCAAGCAGCATATTGTTGACAAAATACGGTTGTTATCTGACGCAAGGAGGAGAATACAGAAGAGGAAGAGATGGATCACCCTGTTTCTGTCAAAAATCCACCCAAACCCAACGAGGTAGAGACTTTTTGGAGAGAGGTATACAAGATCCCGAAAACACTAAAGTGGAAAGTAGATACTGACAATATCATCCGCTTCAAGGAATTTTGCGACAAACTCATAAAATCTGAGGAAGAATGTCTATCAATCAGTTCCGAAGCGGTGAAAAAAGCACTTAGAGGCACGAAGAACTTTTCCGGTGCTGGACCAGATTGTATCAAGAACTTTTGGTGGAAGAAGTTTACTTCTACACACCAACATTTGGCCCGCATATTCATCTCATATTTAAATTAGGAGACGCCCATTTCGCAGTGGCTGGTGTTAGGATGAAAGAATGAGATGAACGAAAGAAAAACATAGTGCTAAGGGGTCTAATATTAGAAGGAAAGGAATTGAAGGAAGGAGTGGAGGATGTGCTAAAAAGCATGATGCTAAAGTACAGATAGAGGAGATGCGAAGTGTAGGAAAGGAAACGCGAAGAGGAGAAAAAATGGTACTAGTGAAACTAAAGAAATGGGAACATGAGAGGGAAGTGATGACAAAGAAGAGGTTGTTATATGGAAGCTCGGAGAGAATAAAGGATGATTTGACAAGAGTGGAAATGAATATGGAGTATAAGTTAAGGCAATTAGCGGAAGACGAAAGAACTAAAGGAAAAAGAACATGGGTTAAGTATGGCAGCATACAGATAGAAGGTGTATGGTGGAATTGGGACGAATAAAGGGAAGAGTTAGTAGAGCTGGGAAACTAGGAGAGATGGGAACGAGATATAGGAAAATAACATATAGTAAGAAACAAAAAGAGACGAGAAACAAAATTAGGGAAGAATGGAGGATATGTTACTGGAATATAGCAGGATTGGAGAGAAAGAATCGAGGGTTTATGAGAAATTTGGCACAATGGAATGTAGCAGTATTGATGGAGACGTGGCTAGATGAAAAGGGATGGGAAAGAGTAAGGGCAGGGTTACCAAGAGGTTACAAGTAGCAAGTTCAAAATGCAAAAAGACAAAATAAAAAAGGCAGAGCAATGGGAGGAATGATGATGGTAGTAAGAAACGAATGTATAACAGGAAAGGATAAGAAAGAGAGGAAAGAGCAAGAAGAAGGAATAATAGTAGAGCAGGTAAATATAGGGGGAGATAAGTGGAAGATAATGGGAGTTAATCTGAACGGTGATATGCAGGAGAAATCAGAGGAGATGAAAGAAATTATGGAAGAAAATAAAGATGAGATTAGGCTTATAATAGGGGGAGATTTCAATGCGAGAACAGGAGATATAGGAGGCAGGGAGTGGGGGAAGAGGGAGGAAGAAAATCTAAAGACAAAATACTGAATTTGGAGGGAAAGAAATTGTTAAAGAACTTGGTGCAGTTGGGATGGAAAGGGAATATACGCGCTCAATAGGAGAAAGGGGAACGGTAATTGATTATGTGATATTAGATGATGAGGTAAGAGAGAAGGTCAAGAAACTAGAGGTAGGGGATTATATATATATATTCGGATCACTTTCCCATAATAGTGACATTAGAGGGAGAATAAAGTATGGATAAAGAGAAAGCAAAGGTAAAAAGAGCAGGAAAAGGGGATTGGTCAATGGAAGGAAAAGTACAGTTTAAAGAAAACGTCAGAAATATAAAAATGGAAGAGGGAAATGTGGACGCGGAGATTGAAATAATGATAGGAGAAATAAAAAGAGGATTATAGTGCACAAGCCATGAAGAAATGAAGAAAGAAGGGAACAGAAGTGGATGGGATGAGAAATGAAAAGAGAAAAAGATGGAAGTCAGACAGGAATTAAGAAAATGGAAAAAAGAAAAATGTAGTGGAGAAATATATAGAAGAAAAAAGAAGGAATACACTGAGTTGTGTGATCAAAAGGAAGAGGAGGAGAATAGCAGGTTTGAGGAAAAGGCGGAAAAGGTCAGGACGAAAGAAGAGGTTTGAAAGGTAGTAAATAGAGAGAAAAAGAAGAAAAAGAGTAAACCAGGATATTGAAATAGTAAAATGGAATTAATATTTCATGGATTTGATAGGAGGGGTAAAGAGAAAACTTAGGAAATGAGGAAAATATGGTAGAGAAAGAGATGAGGAAGAGGACATAACAAGGTAAGAAATAGTAAAGGTGTTAGGAATAATGATAGATGGAAAGGCATCTGGCATGATGAGATTCCAAATGAAGTCTGGAAATATGGGGAGACAGAACTAAATGAATGGGCATGGGTAATGTGTAATAGAGTATGGAAAGGAGAGGGGTGACCAGAGTTATGGAAAGGAGGAGTAGTGGTACCCATAGTGAAGAAAGGCAAAGGGGAGGAGGTTAAAGATTATAGAAGTGTGACGCTGATGCCAACATTGTATGAAGTTGATGTAACGGTTTCGTCGAAGAGATTGAAGAAAGAATTTGAGGACAAAAATATAGAGTCACCAAATCAGACAGGGTTTAGAAAAGGGATGGGGGTGATGGAAAATATATATGTTCTGAACTATCTGATAAATAAAAGGATTAAAAGGGGGAAGGGGGAAAGGGGCAATGATAGCAATATTCGTATACTTAAATGCGGCATTTGACGCCTTGGACCGAGTCGAGATACACAAATTTATGGTGAAAAAGGGGATAAGAGAGGGCTTAATAAAGAGAGTATAGGAAATCTTTAGAAAGACAAAAGGCAGAGTAAAGGTAGAAGTGCAAGTAAGAGAGAGTTTCTCGATAGTGAGAGGAGTAAGGCTATATCATCTGATATATTACTATATCATCTGAGCCCACTTTTATATAATATATTAATCTCAGATTTAGAAGAAAAAATTAAGAGAAGGGGATGGGGAGGAGTTAGGATGGGAGAGGAAAAAATATATTTAAACTGGCATACACGGACGATATAGTGTTGATGGCAAAAAGAAGAAGATATGACGGGCTTAATTACAGGATTGCAGAAATACTTATATGGGGAAAAGTTTAATATAAATGTAGAAAAACAAAGATAATGAGGCTTAGAAAAGGTGGGGGAAGAAAGAAAGAGTGGACTGGGTGATGGAAGGGAATGGAAGGGTGATGGGTGTTAGAAGAAGTAAAGGAGTTAAAATATTTGGACTATACCTTGCAAATGAATGGAAATCATAGAGCTCATATAAGAGAAAGGATAAAAAAGCGGCAGGGATAATGAAACAGATATGGGGAATAGGAAAAAGAAGGTTCGAGAAAAATCGGAGAAGGAGAATGTGGTTATTTGATACGCTGGTATGGCCGGTATTGGGTTATGGAGCAGAGATATGGGGATGGAAAGAAAGGAAAGAGATTGAGAGTTTACAACAAAGGTATATAAGATGGTCGCTAGGGGTAAGCTAAAGGATGCCGGGATATATGGTGAGAAAAAAAGCGCAAAGGGATAAATTAAGTACTAGAGCGGGAAAGAGGGCATGGAAGTTTGAGACGAAGCTGTGGGAGGGAAAGAGAGGGGAGTTAGCGAGAAAATGTTTGATGGAGGTAGAAGAAGGGAGAGGGTGGGGAATGGAATAAACGAGATGAAAAGAAGAAAGGAGGGGGGTTTTAGTGCTAGAGATATAGGAGAGGGGAATGGAGTAAGCTATGCAAAATTGGAGCGAAGGGACAGGGAAAGACAAATAATGGAAAGATGGGGAATGATTGAGGAATCAAAATATAATAATTGGTATGAGATGATAAAAAAGGAAGGAGCACCAAAGTATTCAGAAAAGGGATGGGGAGAGAGAAGAAGGACCAGAATAGCAAGATTTAAATGGGGAATAGAGGTAAGGGAGGGGATGTACTGGGAAAAGGAAAATAACAGAAAGTGCAGAATATGTGGATGGGAAGAGGAAACATGGGAGCATGCATGGGAAGGATGTAGGAGAGGAATGGAAGATAAAAAAGCTGGCAAGAGAATGTGGTCAAGATTCTAGGGGAAGATGGACTGGGTGAGGAGTGGATAAAGGAGCTGGAGGGGGCTAGACGGGTGAATGAGAAAGAATGGACATGGAAAAATGACAAAATGAGAATGAGATAGAAGAGAGGTGAAAGTGAAGGAAAAAGGAAACGGAAATCGCATATATTAGAAGCGTAAAGATCTTTATGTAGTTACAGGTAGTTATTATCTAATAGTATAAGTAGATAAAGATGCGGTTGCTCTCGCTCTCACTCGCTCGCTCTCTCGCTTTCTCGATTTCGATCACTCGCTCGCTCTTCCGACAGTAAAATTGCACTATACTATTATAGAAGTAAAAAGCTAGATATAAGAGTTGATGTAAATAGTTATAAGAAACGGAAGTCATGTAAACCCTCAGGAGACACATTATGAATCAAGAAAATGTAAAATTTGCGTGGCGAAAGTAAAATTAGTGGGGCGAAAGTAAAATTAGCTGTGCGAAGGTAAAATTAGCGGGGCGAAAGTAACATTTGCTGGCCGAAAGTAAAATAGAAAAAAGTGATTCCATCAGAATTCGAGCCGCGAACAAAACTATAGAAAGTAGATTTTTCCCGAGGGTGAATTTACTACCCGAGCGAGAAAATTTTTCGCGCGGGTGCGTTTGCTGCCCCTTTTTACATAATGTGCTATTCAATTCTAAAACCAGAATTTCCTCCCTTGGACCCGCTAAGAAGGCTTGCATAGAAAAAAATTAGAAAATGAAAAGAATTTAAAAAAAAGGAATACAATATAAAATTATATTTTTCAGTCATTTTCAGGTTATGTTTGACCAGGATAAAAACAGGAAAACGGCACTGAAATGAATTGGACTTGGCTTTTTCCTGTTCCCGATGGAATATAAGAGACGGGAGGAAAAATCAGTGTTAAGGGAAAATAACATTTTAAATCCTAATAAATTAAAAGCAACCCAGTGGGCACGAAATTTGACGACGTCTTTACGACATCGTTACGAGATCTTTACGACGACGTTAAGAAATCCTATGTCCATGTCGTTAAGATGTCTTTACGATTCAAAAAGACATCGTCAGATCGTACGACGTCTTTACGATGTCGTAAGGACATCTCTACGACATGGACATAGGATGTCGTAATGTCGTCGTCAAGATTTCGTAACGATGTGGTAAAGACGTCGCCCAATTTCGCGCCCACTGTGAAGTCTTTTTACCAAGCAACTCTGTAAAAATGTAAAAAATGAAAAAAATATCCCGCTTCCAAAGAAATTGAAAATAGAAAATTGTTTCTGAGAGCTTACGTAGCTCTTTCGTATTTTGAGTTTTGAAGTGTAAAGTAAGAGTTAATTCGGTAGTTATGGCCACCAACGAAGAATTAAAATCTCTCTTACTATCAGTTCAAGAGAATGTAAAATTGATAGGATCGAGTGCTCTACAAATGACTGAAGATATTAAAGTGTTAAAGAGCTCCGATGAAAAGATCTTGGAAGAACTAAAAATTTACAAAACCAGATGTCATCTTTTGGAAGAGAAGAACATAACATTTAAAGAAAAAATTAATATTTTGAGAAAAAGCTAGAATTTTTAGATATAAAAGAAAGATCTAGGAATATTTTTCTCTACAGCGTGAAGGATGATTTGACTAACAGCGAGAATCTTTTTGACACGGTTAACAAGATTTTCAAGGAAGCTAAAATTATTATTCCTATTGATTGTTTCGAAAAAGTTATTATAAATGGAAGAAAAGAGGGAACAAAACCTGTTCTAGTTACCTTTACGAACTCAAGATTCAAAGATGAAATATTTAAGAAGGCTAAAAACCTGCGCTCTTTGAAGGTATCTTTCGCAAATAACTATACTCATGAACAAAGATAAATACGCAAGAACCTCCGAGATTATCAACAAAAGCTTGATAGTCTTGGGAAGTCCTCAACGATTAAAGCAACCATTGAGGATGTTTATCAGCATGATGGGGGAATCTCAACATCTTCTTTACGCTCTACTGCGCGCGGGAAAAGGACAAGGGATTGCCCTCCAAAATCAGATTCTTCCAGCAAAGATTTCAGTAAAAAAATCGAACATACTAAAAAAGGAAATTCCATCAAACATTTTTTAAACGAAACACCGGGAGGCGAAACCTCCGAATCGATCACAAGTTCATAAACGGTTCGCCAACAGCACCAGCATTTCGAATTATATTTGGGGATGCAAGGGTATTTAATAATCTAGACGATATCTATCACTATATTACTACAGATGACATCATATGTGTGAGTGAGATTATGGCTTACTTCCTCACCTCAAATCACGTACCCTCAACGTAACATCGACTGTCAAGTTGTCTACAGTATGGCTATCAGAGAATCCTCAAAAGAAAGAGCAAAGGGGGGTCTACTCATTATCAACAACGCCAAGAAATATAAAATAGAAACGATATGTGCGGCAGGGAATTACATATTTGTTAAACTCGAAGGCAATAGTTATAATATTGTTATTGTATCAATATACTCTATCCCTAATTCTAATTTTGAAAATCTTCTGTTCAATATAAACGAAATAATCTTTGTCCTGTCATTGAAATATCCGGAATACTCGATAATTGTGGAAGGGGTTTTTAGCGGTAAAATCGGAAAAATGAATCAATTAGAGGAGGAAACTCTCTGTAACAATTTAAATTTGTAGGACGTAAGAACAAGTCTGGTCGCTGATCTAGACAAAAGGTGAAAACCGATGGCAGAATGTTTTGAAAAAATGGGGGTTTTGTCCTGAATTGGAGAACTAAAAGCGACTACCCAGCTCAATGAAAATTCCTAAGAGAAGAAAGTTCTTCAATCATATATTTTGCCTGGTCTAATAGTGTGGGAATTCAGTCAATCGAGGATTTTCAAGTGCTTATTCGGACTATTCGAGCACCCCTTTTTCAAGTGGAATAATGACTTTGCTGATAAGTTTAAAGAAATTATCAAGTACTCTCCAAAAATCAACTTTGCAATGTTGTCGATACATGACCTTTCAAAAAATGTAATTAATACTATTAAATAGACAGCGACAGAACTTAACATGACTGTAAAACCGTATAAAAAACTTAGTAGTTTGAAGCCATGATTTGATATACAATGCAGGAAAATTAAAAGAGTGCTGAAAAAAGTACTTAAGAAATGCGAGGAACAAAAATTCAATCCTGATATTGTGCCGATTTATACGAACTGTAAAAAAGTACATAAAAAATTAGTAGATTCCAAGAAGGAAGATTATAAAAATTCCTTATTATATTCTCTCGCGAATGCAATCGACTCTAAACAATTCTGAAAAATAGTCAATAGCTATAATTTAAAACCTTCGTATAAAGATTATGCAGACTTAAACATATGGGAACAGTACTTGAAATCTCTTTAGCTAGTCCGGGATCCAAAGTCTTACTTAATACCGATTAATCATTTTCGAAATCCTTATCATGACTCACATATAACTCTTGATGAAACTATTTCAAGCTTGAAACAGTCAAAAAACGGTAAGGCCCCTGGCCCCTTAGCTATGAATTTTTGAAAAATTTGCCCGGCAATCTGATACTTTACTTAAACTCGTTATTTAATAAAAATAATTGATGAAGAAAAGATCCCAATATCGTGGTCTCAAACATTTCTTAGAATGATACACAAGAAATGGGATATTACTGATCCTGCTAACTACCGCCCTATCGCCTTAGTTAACTGTGTTACAAAGATATTTACGCAGATTATTTCCAAAGGGCTGACAGCTTGGGCTGAAGACATGCAACTCCTTCCAGAGTGGCAGACAGGTTTCAGGAGGGGGAGAGGTTGCGCGGATCAGATCTTTACCCTTAACGCAATGATTCAAAGTCATCTGAGACTGAACGGAGGCAAAATTTGTGTACTCTATGTGGATTTCAAAGCAGCCTTTCCCTCAGTTAGTCATAATATCTTATGGAACAAATTAATCTCGAAAGATTGTCGGTCAAAATTGATTAGATTGGTAATAGATTTTTACTCTAAAGCTAAGATTGCGATCAAGGGAAATAAGGGAGTCTCCGGATCGGTAGATGTAACGAAAGGGGTCATACAGGAGGAGGTTCTAAGTACAACAATGTTTACATTTTTAATTGCCAATTTACAAGAATTGAGCCACTGGTAATAAAAAGTGAAAATTTCTCGTAGGTTAGTAGGACGCAGCTATAGGAAAGTGCCTAAAAAAATTGGAAATAATTTAATGTCTGTAAAAAGCAGTAATCGAACATTGGCAGTAAAAAGTAGACAACGTTACTTTGGCCGCAAGAAACAGGAATAGAAAAACTCGGCAGTAAAAAGTGGACACGCGCGTGTATTATTATTGTGTCCTCTAGACATTGTCAAAGAGAACACTCAAGAAATTGGAATGGAGTTCGGGTTAGAAAAATGCGTAAAGGTTTATTTGAAGAAAATAAAACTTAATGGCATCCCGTAAGACCCTGAGATCGTCGACAGTTGCGCTATACGACACCTTGGCGCCGGATCCCACCATTCTTAGGCGGGATGCCGCCATTTTTAGTTGAGATTATCTATAGTATAGTATATATATATACAGTAGGACCTGTCGAATCGGGACTCGCCGCATCGAAATCCTCGGAGGGCTGTAGTCCCCACTCTTAAACCTCCCCTCTAGCCATGATAGGTAGGCGCATGCGCACAGAGTCACTGCAGAGGCCACCGGATGGACGTCAGTGCAGTAGGTACAAAAATGTAACGGCTTGTAACGGCCGGTCAAAGATTAAAGCCCTGAACATTAAAGATACGTGACTGCCAGGAGGTGTAGCTAAGATTTGTTTCTGCGACCTGCCTGATCGAAAGTG
>CAKNWT010306291.1:4460-20143 GCA_932066315.1 Andricus coriarius | reverse complement strand
AAAAAAAGCATGACGTTTCTATTGTAGCTAAATATGTTCACTACCGTGTATCATTTATATAGTATATATATAGTATATATATAGTAATCATTTACAAAATTATCTTCTTACTCCATGTGTATAAACAAGAAAATGTACATTTATATGCACAAACGGTTCCGTCGAAATGACTTCAACCCGAAGTTACGAACACTAAGAATGTTTTGTCTTGTTTTTGCATCTGGGATGTCATATAACTTTTTTTTTAATACAAATATTTACTGGAGCGCTTTTAGAAAAAACTCCATTTTTATAATTAAAAAAAATGAAAATACCCAGTTTTTCTCGCAAACGAAGTGAGATATCAAAAAAGTTAAGATAGCAAAAATTGTTTCTTCACTTCGATTTTTTTGAAAAACCTGATTTTTTATTTTAAGAAATAAAAATTCGTTCCTCACTGTTTTATACCAGGTAAAAAATTAGAGCAGAAAATATTATTATTCGAATTATCTGAAGATATTATTTTATTTTAAATATGTTATCAGCTTAGGATAAAACATCTACTATCTTTTTGAGACAATAGGCTTAAATATATTTTTATGTTAAACTGAAACATCCAAGACGTTAAAATCTTACAGGGAAACACGCCAGATCTCTGTCGGCTGCTTGATGAAGCTTACAGTACATGTCGTTCGATGTCATTTCGTGTCGTATGTGAACTTGTGGAAAAATTATGATTATTATATTTTGTTGACAAATATCACAAATATTAAAAATATTGCTGTACATTTTTGAGATAGAATAAAATGGTTGACGCAAGTATACTGTTTCTTCTTTAAAAAATTCTTGAAGGTATGAACGCCCTGCATTACATATATTTAATATCCACAGAAACTAACCTTTGACATCTAGATGGTTATCCTATAGTTAAATATTAAATATGTTAACCTGAAACATCTAGATGTTAAGGGTAAACATTCATTTTTCTCCGTGTACTTATAATAATTATACAGAGAAAAAAAAATTAGAGGTGAAATTGAAACATTAAGTTATTCAAGAAAGAGTAGTGAGATTAAAAATTATTAAGGGAATCTTTTTGTAGGAACACAGAAAAACAGCGGGTTGGGTAATTTTGCGGCTCAAGTAAAAGTTGGGATCTTTTAGAACTCTTGACTCCAATAGAACTCCTTTTGAGGGTTCCGTTTTAGTTTCTTGCTATTCGATAGATGAAGTCATAAAAAAAAGTTTGTTCATTAAATTTTTCCCAGTGCAATGTCATAAAACCTGCTCTCTAAATCTAAATCTAAATCAGTGAAATGTCAATGATTGTCAGTGAAATTTTACTGATTGGAATAGTTGGAAATAAGTCTCTTGACAATCTATGAAAAGTTACTTATTCTTAGTGAAACAAACAATTTTAAAAGTTGGCAGAACACTACACCCTGTTAATTTAGCAGTCATAATAGAATAAGATTTTATGATTCAATACAATAATCATATTAAGAACGTAAAAACCAAAAATTGATCAAATTTGCTACCTGATTATAACAATAATAACAACACTTTACTGTAAAATTGAGAAATTATGTTTCACATGTGTTACTCTAGTGTTGCTGAGTTGATTAGAGAATAAGTCTGAAATCACTGATTGTTCAGTGAAATTTTCAACTACCTATTTCAATCAGTGAAATTTTCACTCATTCATATTTAGAGAGTGTATTATAACGTAAAAGATGGATCATCAGCTTCTAAAATCTTCGAATTGAGTCGAGGCAGAAAATTAGTTCTGTACAAAAAGTCTCTATTGGAACTCATACTTTGGGTTCCTTTTTGAACAATATATGATTTTGGGTCCCTTTTCAGCAAGAGAGGTTCCTTTTTTCGCAACTCCGTTGGAACCAGAAATCGGCGAAAGATTTTCCTTTTCAACGAAAAATCGTCGCAAGACATCCGAGATACAGAATCAAGAAAAACTTCGCACTTTTGGGTTGAAATCATTTCAACGGAACCGCGTATAACATGAATAATTAGTGAAATTTGCCTTTACTAAACTTAAAGCGAATAAATGCATTTTAATTAAGTTAATAACTTCAAGATAGTATTAAATTAAAACGTTTTTTTTGCATTCCATTTATTTGATAGCCTGACTGATTATAATAGTCCATTTTAAATTTCATTTTGATCAATGGATTCCAAGCCGAGTTCCAAGCTACAATATATCCTTAAATGTTGAGAAATTAACTGAATTAGATTTATTACACTTTGTTTGCTTACTCCTCAACTTAAAATGGCTTGAATTTTAACGAATTTTCTGACAGTGTGGTATATCAGAGGTAAATAACAGATGTATTGTTTTGATCAAACTGAAATTTTAGGTCACCTAAGGGTTTAAAACCCAGTTTAAAAGAACAGTAATTACACTAGTCACAAACAATTAAACATATTCGGAAAAAAGTGTTTAAAACGACAAAGAAATAAAGGCATTATAACGACGAGTTCGAGAATTCCGGTGGAAATGGCAGAGCCGCGGTTTGCACAGCTTTATCTCGGATAATCGATATTCTATAAATGAAAACTTGTCTGTTCTTGTACAATATACACGGTATAGATACAGATACTATAGATTTTTAAATTTTTCATTGCGAATATTCCAGGCTATTGAAGCGGCCTGTTAATTGAAGTTTTTGTTTCAATATTAATTAATTTTGAAATTGACGAAAGAAAATCTCTTTCAATGTCGATATGCAAGTTATGAATCAGAATGTGTTATATAATTTAAATTTTGATTGGTTTATTTTCATAAAATATTAGTTTTATAACTTCCGTATTGAAAACAGCAGATATAGTGTTATCGATTGCAAAGATGATCCTTATAGATCAAGTTCACAACTCGCATTTCTGGTTTGGTTTCTCCACTGTGGGAGGACTAGGATTTCAAGCAGAAACTTATTGGCGACACGGTGAAATCTTATCGCATCCCTGGAGCAACGTTTACACAGCTATATTCACTACAGTTGGCCCATTCGAAAGTGATAAGATAAGGAACATGATACGATAGTCCCATGGAACGATATCGTTCTCCTAATCATCGACGGAACGATTCAATGCTCTGGTTTGGGAATTTATATCGAAGGAGTTTAAAAACTGATCATATTTTACATAAAACAAAATAAAATAATACAATACATATTTTCTTTCTTCCACTTTTATATAATTTTTCGAACACTGTAAAAACTATAGAAATTTCTTTTTTTACGGTATATTTTTTTTGCATGTCCTGTTTTTAATTAGGATAATCTCATGTTATTATTTTCTATATAAAACAAATGAATCTAAGTTCCTACCAGTCGTCTCATTTTAGTACCACTCAAGACTTTTTTCTGAGTCTTATTTTAATACCTGAAATTAGCTCTGAAATAATAATTTTTTTACAGTGAACTAGGAAGTGACAAATAATATTGGAAATGCATTTAAAATTGAAGGATTTGGAGCTAAAGACTGAAGAGTTTAAATTGATATTTTCGCAAGGCTTCTAAATCTTATTTCGCGAATTTTAAATCAAGTTTTGCAACTCTAGAAGAGCGCATAAGTCTTTGCTGAGGTTTGCTATTCATGTGGCAGTGAGCTTCACTCATCGCTTCGTGGAAGCCCTTGCACAGTGCACAGTTCCCGTGGTATGCATTTCGCATTCGTTCGAAACTTGGATGTAAAAAATGCTTTCCTTTAGAGTTTCTTCATAAGAAATTTGCAAACAAAGTAATTCTTCTGGTCTAACAACTCATTAGGTAAGGTTACCAGGTCAACTTTATTTATCTTCTTTTGTTGCGATGTGAAAGAATGCAACTTTATCCACATGAAAATTACCCGCAAAAAATCACTTCTGTTTTTTCTGTGTTCTCAATAAAAAAGGAATAAGATTGATATTGATACTGTTTGTAGTTTTTTTTCATGTGTCAGTAATGACTCTTTGGAAAGAAATAAGAGAAATATCATGTATGGCAAGTGCCGAAGAGGTTGCACTTGTTTACTGTGTGAAAATAAAAAAAATTGCTCTTCAAATCAATAATGCAATTTTCTATGTTTATGGCTCAAGTATTTGTATTTACATAGTTGCTAAGTTACGTTCGCTATCATCAGCATATTTGTAAATCTCAGTGAAGTCAGTTCATATATTTTTGTATGTAGTCGAAAAGTATTCGATTGCGAATTCGAGAATAAAATTACACTTTGCATAACAGCGAAAAAAACTATTGCTCATAATGCAACTCAACGTAAAATTCAGAAGCATCGTTGCTCTTCTTATGCTCTTTTTAAATATTTCCGGAGTGCCGAATGAGAAAAACTGGGTCAAACATATCATAAAGTATATAAAAGAAGACATGCAAGTATTTCGAGCAGTGCTGATCATTGATGAAGATATGAAAATTCAGGACAACCGAATTTCTGACATCATTGGCAACATCCGGAAGGAGATTCCCAGTCAGGTATTCAGTTTACATAATTGTTTACATAAATTCTACGACTGCAAAACTCGAATCAACACACCAAGCTTATTCTATCAAAGTCTTTAAGGTACTTAAAGTTGTATCAGTGCAAACCACTGACACAACCGACTTTTCTTATCAGTTATCAACACCGCAAACTCAACCAAAGTGTTTGATGATTGCTTTACCAAAGAAAGGAAAACTCAGTTACAGAAAGTTACTTCACAATATGTGGTCTAATTATGTTCTCGACTTCACAATTCTTGAGATTACAGATAAACCAATCGAAAATACAGGTTTGCTTAGGAATCGAGATAAACTTATCACTAAGGTGTATAATTTCAATCCGTTCCATGAAATCTATACATACAAAATTACACGAGAAAAATTAAACTGTTTCCAAATGAACTGTTAGATTTAAAGGGAATCGAAATAAAGGTGGGGTCCTTTCATTTTCCACCCATCGTTTACAGGAATCCCGAAGAAGTTTCTGGACCTAAAGCTCTCGTCGCAAAACCCCTTTAGAAAAAGATGAATTTTTGATTAAAAGAAATTCCATCTCAAGAGGAATGATCTGGTAACTGGCATTGTGATAACGAAAGCAAACGAACTGATTTCATGCAATTACTTGGGAATAATCACAATTCGATTAATTATTAACCCGGCAGTTATGTTACCTAACTGAGATGAATAAAATGTGAACAGTCAAAATACTGGATTAGGATCAATCTGTATTTTAGTACCATCCATAACAGACAAGATATCGCATCTTCGACGATGAAATGGATTTACTTGGCATTACTAGTTTTCATCATCCGGATTATCACCATCTTACTGAAATTTGACAACGAAGTTTGGCCCTGGTTTGATATACTTCGAGGAAGTTTAGGTTTCATAGTTACTCGTGAACTTTCAAGATTATCGGAAAAAAATTCATTCGTCTCAATTCTCATGGCGTTCTCGATATTCCCGTCCAACACCTTCGCAATGCTAACTGACAAGAAACTAACGAAAAAAGCAGTGAATATTATTTACACACTAGAAGAATTAAATGGTACAAATCTCACTCCGACGACGTTTCAAAGCGCTATATATCTAATGAGGAAACAAAATGATTCAGTTATTCAAGCAGTAGTTAATAAAGCTGGCATCGTACCTGGTCCTGGCCCGATTTAACGTTTCATTCTAGCTTGACCCAGACTTCATCAACAGGCCAACGATTTGTTTTGCCCGGCTTGGGCCCGGTTAGGCCCACGAAGAAAATTTGCACACGGGCTATGTTGAACTTAGTGTAAAATCGAAAGTAGCTCCTCAATTCTGATCGGTAAAATTCTTGATGTAATTGATTTTTCTTGCTCAATAAACACAAACTATAGGTTAAAAAATATATTTCAGTGATATTTATTGATTTTTACCTTCTTTCACTTTTCCATCATTTTTTGAAATTCATATGGTCAAATAATTATACTTTTCAAAAAGGAACAAAAAACGATTAAAGTCATCTCAAATCCTGTTATATCCACTTTCAAATCTCGTTTTTAATCTGTAAATCGGTTTATTTGTTGAAAAACGAACCTCTTTTGTTGAAAAAAGGGCACTTTTGGTTTAATTATTTAGACACCTTTTTTATATTTTATTTTTAAATAAGTATAATAAAATATGGATTAAGAAACGAACAAAGAAAAAACTGGAGGTTCAGTGATGTTGCAGCTTAAGTAAAAATTGGCATCCTTTAGAACTGAGACTCCAATATATGAATATAGAATACTTTTGGAGAAATAACTTTTAGTTCATAAAAAAACTATAAAACTATGAATATAAAAAAACTTTTAGACATAAAAAAAGATTTTCTGTCGGTAAACGTTTCAAACATAACCTCAAAAACTGTCACATATCATGGTCATTTTCTTCCTTTCAAGAATGACTAATCTCTATACTTTTAGTTTCTTTGTTAAATTTTCGAGGCAGAAAATGAATTCTGTACAAAAAGTCTCTATTAGAACTCATACTTCGGGTTCCTTTTCAGCAAGAGAGGTTCCTTTTTGTTGCAGCTCTTGGCGTGGGGTGTCGCAGCACCCCACATTATCAACAGAAGTAAAAAGAAAACATATTACTAATCTATTTAAAAATGCTTACTTAAGAACACAGAAACCCAGTGGGCTCATTTTTGTTGCAGACCATTTGTTGTGGTCTCGAAATGAGATATTTTGTTCTCAACAAAAAACTGTAACATGAACATAGCTGCATTCTCATTCTCCGGTGTCTCATTCTTATTGCAACTTAAAACAACACCGAATCAGTGTATTTTTGAGAACCGACGTTTTTCTGTTAAGTTAGTAATCCATTTGTAACTATTTCCTTAGTATAACTTCTTTCTAGTTTTTAGGATTTCGGAAGCTACGCCGGAAACCCTTATGGCGGTCGGATATCCGCCCGTCCGCCAATCTGTTATCTGTCCGTCTGTCGCTTACCACTTCTAGCTCCTACAATATTTGAGCTAGATGGTTTAAATTTAAATCAGTGGTTAAAAACTAAGAAAAATGAATTTTGGAAAATTGACTTTTTAGACCCGTATACTGAAGGATTTTCTTTTAGTCCAATTTTCCTCGAGGACGCAAAAAATGGGGTTTCTATTGGAACCGAGTTTTGGTTCCAAGGAAGCTGCAAAAAAAAGGAACTTCTTTTGCTGAAAAGAAACCCAAAATGATCAATTGTTCCAAAGGAACCCAAAGTATGAGTTCTAATAAAGACTCTTTGTACAGAACTCATTTTCTGTTTCAACTCACTTCCCAGTTTTTGCAAATTAAAGAAGCCATCTGTAGGATAACAACGAACTGAAAAGGAATCCTCAAAAAGAGTTATATTGGAGTCTCAGTTATAAAGGATGCCAACTTTCACTTGAGCCGCAACATTACCGAACACCCAGTTTTTTTACTTATTTTCTGTGGGGGGCTCAAATTCAAGCTCTTGGCATATCGAATTGCGATACCGAATTGCTTCTCCTACTCGAATCATATAAGGTATAAGGTGTGCAAAGAAAAGATTATGGTTCTTCAGATTTCTAGTTAGTGCATTTCTGATATTAAAAAGCTTAGAATTCACTTTCTTGAAATATTTGCACCGAGTTTCATGTTCACGCTACAGTTACTAAAAAAAGGGGTTGGTAAAATCAGTCCATTCAATGTGGTTGCTCTTTTTAATGTTCCCTGAGTGTAGAACATCTCACCAGGTACATTAAAAAAATACATGTTGCATGCAAGTTTTTTACACAATTACATTATGTTCTTATTGTAGATTATAAATTTCCGTACACAAACTTCAAGCTTAGCATGAAAGTGATTACTGGAAACTTCAAATAGCCGAGAAGTTATAATTCCCGCCCAACCTCAACCGCTAATGAATACAGAAACAATGAAATTCTTTTATACAAAAGAGAATTTCTAAACTCACTGAAGTAAATGTTATAGGTTGGAGAATATGTTTTATAAAGTGGTACACTTAAGTAATTTCCGAAGAGGAAATGATAACCGATTTGTACGATGGTTGATTTCACTCTGAATTTGGAATATTGAACTTAATTACGGCTAATTGCTGTCCGGGCAATCCAATCCAATTCAGCGAGTTGATGCAGATATTGGCGGGTTGCCGAACGAACGCTATTCGAGACGGCGGTCATCGGACCAAGTGCCAGCTTTGCAAAGCAACAAAGACTTTTCGACGCAATTCTATTTAACTTTTGACTTCTCTCTAACGAGAGTATATTTACCGTGAACGCTTATAAATAACAGTCATAAGCTTCTGCAAATAGAAGTGAATGAAAGCTTTCCTAAACAAAGAACATTGTAATGTCAACAAAAATCGCCTTGCTTTTATTTAAGGAATGGATTATAAGATCAATAATCACTATTTTATAGACGTTTATTATTTGCAAAAAAGATTTAATTAGTATTTTAATTTCTATTCATGTTTTTTTGCTTGCAGTTAATTTATACACTAAACCTGAATATTCTCTTATTTAAAGAGCCGCCAGTTTCTTCGCGCGTATCAAGCTCTGGTATAATTAAAAGCCTTCCTACACTAGGCCTTTTATCTCCTTGACCTCCGGCAGACTTATCTCGCTTGAGGTCCAAAAATTCGTGTTGTATTTAGTGTTTACTGAGTTTACTAAATTCACTCATTCCTATATTTTCAGAAAGAAAATTAATAGTATTTGTAAACATAGTATGGAACAGAAAAACTAAAAGTGACGAAATCATTTTTTTGGCGTTTTGTTTTCTTTATGAATAATTAAATGAGCAGTCACTATTTTACAGTAATATTGAAATTCACAAATTGTTCAATGTAATTCACTTAAATTGAGTTATTTAGTGAAATATGCTGCAGAATTCAGTTAAATTCAGTGGATATAGCACTTGAATTCAATGTAAGGCTCTTGAATTCAGTGAAACCGACTACATATTGCGTTAAAAGTGGAATTTCCTTAAATTCTTATGATGTCCCTGCCATTCACTTGAATCTACTTTAGTAAATTAGTTTACTGAAATTTGATACAAATCCGCGTATTAACTTTACTTCAAATAAACCTAAATTGATAATGAATTTCAGACTAGAGACTTCATACACATGAGAAAAAGAAATAAAAAATTTACTAAATCCCTTTCCGAATATCTCAGTATAGTCGGCATGAAAATTGGTAAATGAGTTTTTGTTGCCCTATAAAAACTTTTTGGATAGGATTTTTAGAATCCAGAAAGAAATTTTTTAAATCTCTGAAGTTAAAAAAGTGGCGGCTATTTTCCTGAAAATTAAATGTTTGGGGTTTTTTGAGTACATTTATAGTAATCTACTAAAATCACTATAAAATGTGTTAATCACAATGTCGTCTATGATCATGGATTATCCTTCTCACTTCAGCGTTTTCGCACATAAACGAGATATTTTATTACATCTCCAAAATACAATATGTTTCCTTCAAAAAAACTATATTGTTACTACAAAAAATAATTTTATTTCTTTTACAAGAATATGGCCAATTCCACCAAATATATTTGTTCAACCAACAAATTATGTTATTGTGCCGCAAAAAACTTTATTGAACGTACGAAGCTTTTTTCGATAGATTAACCAAAAGGTACAACAAAAATTTGGTTAACTCAGCCAATTAAACGGCTTTGTTGCTTCTATAGCAACCAAAAAATTTATTTGGGAAATCCAAATTCTTTTGTTTGGCCAACCAAAAATTTTTCTCAGTGTTGAGGAAGCGTATAGCCAATGTCGTTTCGTGTCATATCGTCCATCTAGTTCCATCTAAGGTCGTAAGCCACAATATTTTTTTTAATTACTTTTTTTATTGCATTTCATACTTTATAACACCACACGTCGATTATCGGTAATATTTTAAAACAAAAATTACACATGACTTCAGTAAGGCTTGATAACATACGACATAAGCCACATAAGTTCGTCAAGTGACAGTGTAAACAGAGACAGAAAGTTATTAAAATAAAATAGAATTTATTTCTCGGATGTACACCTTTCCGGAGGTTATTTTTACATTATCCGTTGCATCCCAAAACCGCACCCCTTATATTAAATAACAGTTTTGTTTGCCTTAAACAACTGAAAGTTATTTATTTGTTGCATGTCCTGTAAAATTTCATTTTGGTGACTTACGAGATGGACGACATGTGAACTTATTAGAAAATTATGATTATATTAATTTGTTGGCCACACTTATTATTTAAAAAGATATACATTTTTTGTGTGGGGTAAAATAGTTGGTGAAAGTGCTGCTTTTTCTAAAAAAAAACTTGTAAGTGCCGAGCCCTGTACTGTATCTCTCAATATCTATAACAGATTCTAATAATACCTAACATCCTAAAGAACTGTCCTATTATTATTTATTATATGTCTAAGAATGGCTCTCTTCGACGAAGAAGGTGTGGATCTCGGGACAGTGAAGGTGCGTGGGTTGGCATCTCTTAGATGATATGGTTGTCACAAAAGAGTCAGTCGAGGGCTTACAGAGAATGTTCAGCAGACTGAATACTACCAAGAAGAACACGGGTCTTAAAATTAACGTAAATAAAACAAAAATGATGGTATTTGAAGGAAAGGGTGAGAAAACAGTATGTAACATTGCCTTAGGCGAGGAGAGGATAGAACAAAAGTTGATAATTACGTGTATCTTGGAAGTTTATTTATTACTGACGGAAAGATTAATGGAGAAATATTCAAGCGTATAAATGAGGGTACACTGTTAGAAATATGTTGAAAATTCAACCACTTTTGTGGTTGAAATCTCGTTCATCCACGGAGTTAAAATAAAATTCATCCAAATGTAGTTGAAAATTCAATAAGACGTTTGAGCATACACAATGCGCCCTCATACTTCTGGCCAGGCCAGACCCCAACGAGACAAAGTCCCACGATGAGTTATTTCGTACGTTTGTGTCGTGAGATCCACGAAATTAATAAAGGACATATCATATTCAGGAAACGAAGAAAATAAAAGGTACATTGTATTAATATTATCATAATGGAAAATTTTCAATCAGACTATTGATACTAACTGCTGTATGCTTTTTTAGGTTATGTTTACAAAAACGAGTATTGTAAAAGTTTGTCCGATTGGGCGCGCAACTCATTATGGTAATATAATTCCAACGGACCTTTTGTTTTTCTTCTTTAAAGCTGCTTATTTTCCTAAATATTATATGCACTTTGTTAATCTCATGGATAACACGACACAAATGTACGAAATAACTCACTGATTCCTTATCAAAATTTTTTCGGTACAGTTAGTGAATTTCAAAGCACAGTATTTTTCAGGAATCGCCATGGGTTTTCTTTAAGATTTTTGAAAAATTATAATTGCCTTGAAATTCACTAATAGTGCCGAAAAAATTTGTTTCTCGTTGCTAAAATTTCAATTACATGTGGTTGAAATTTCAATTACACGTGTAGCTAATTTTTCATTCACAAAAGTAGTTGAAATTTCAACAACGGTAATTGTATGTAACTTCAACTACATATGGTTGAAAATTCATCCAGATATTTTTAACAGTGTAGGAAGGTTTTTCTCAGCAGTAAAGGAGCCATTACCAGAATTAAAAATATAACAAATAAAGTTAAAATTTCAATATATAAATCTGTAATTGCACCCACCGTGCTGTACGGTGCGGTGGCGAGATCTGGACCTACACAAAAAAAGGATAAGGATAAAGTTAACGCGGTTGGCATGCAATTCAGCGGAATGTATGCGGTAAAACGCTAATGGAAAAAATCAGTAATGAGAGGATTCTTAAAGAATGTGGTCTAGACGACACGCTGTTTGATAAAAGTGAAAGAAAGTTATTGAGATGGTTTGTGCATGTTGAAATAATGAAAGGAAACCGATTGACGGAACAAGTACATTGAGGTAAAGTGAATGGTAGCGTCCCCAGAGGCTAACCGAGGAAAGAATGATGGGAATGTGTGAATGAGACTCTACGGCGACAAGATATCAACAGCCATAGAAATTCACAAGAGCTTGCATGAGAAAATGTATGGAAGTAAAGGAAGCAAGTTGTATGCTATGACAGGAAAGTGCGGAGAAAAAAAGTTTATAAGAAATGTGTTATGAAGAGTGTCAGCAGAATGAGGGGCACCTGAAACGGAAGACCTTGGAAACGAATATGCCCGCGTGGAGAGCTTTACTTAGTGGATTTTCTTAGAGTAAAGAGTATGGATCTTACTATGTGATTAGCAGTAAGTTTTCGTATTTTTGTGTGATGACACACAAACACTTTTTTGATGACACATGAAGACTTTGTGAAACTCTTCGCTTGGGGTGATTGCTACAGAGATTGATCAGCGACCTGCGTCGGAGCCGTGTTGCGCGGAACGAACGTGTTATTTAAATAAGCAGCACGGAAATTCTAAATTGATCTAAAAAACTACCCACCCCCCCAACCACCCACCCATATACAATCTCCTACACTTCCCTCTCTCAATTTTCTCATATGAACTCCTTGATCCCCGGCTGAAACCGAGTGAGTTGCGCTTACCCCGAAAGGGGTTTAGCTGAATGGAATAATATTTAAAAAATAATATATAATAATCTATCATTCATTTATTTTATCCATGGTGAAGAAGTCTACACAACATGAATTTGCTCCTCTTGCATGGAAATGTTTTATCGTTGACTTTCAAGTTATTAATTTTGCACTTTAGATTAAAATGATTTAATTCTAAAAATCGTGATGCACAATTAGAAAATTATTTTTTTTAACGACTTAGTTTCAAGATCCTAATTTAAGAATGCTTAAATTTTGAAACGGAGTTTGGAATTGTTTAATTTTTAAAGCTTCAAGTTTGAATTTGTTAATTTTTAAACGTTCCAATTAGAAAACATATAATTTTCAAAGTTTTTAGAATAACTAAAATAATTTAACTGGACAGGTTCGCAATTTTTAAATTTTCCAATTTTGAACGGTGAAAATAACAGAGAATTTTTTTGTACAGAAATCTCATTTTTCACGCTAGAAAAATCTTTCCAATCACTTTGAATGTCACTTGATGCTATACATGATATGATATTTATCATTTTTTAAATTTCTATAATTTCAATTAAAAATTAGAGTTTTGAATGTACGATTCTAAAACTATTCAATTTTTGAGGCCTTGCAAATGAAGTTTTTTTTTGCTTCAAAAGCTTATATTCGAAAATATTTGATATGAAATTGCTGAATTTTTAGAGGTTTACAATTTCAAATTTGACAATTTTGTAGCTTCAAATTTAAATATAAGAAATTTTAGATACAAATATTCTAAATTGTTTGATTTTAATTTTAGTCAGTTCCAAATTTAATAATTTTAGATTTTAATATTCGAAATTGTTTGATTTTAATTTCAGTCAGCTTTAAATTTTAATATTCTAAATTGTATGGTTTCAATTTTAAACGTAAGAAATTGTGTGGTTTTTTAAATTCTTCAAAATCGTAGAATATCAAATTGAAAAACTTGATAAATGCACCATTTTTAATTTAAAGGATTTGTAATTAAATAATTTTCAAATAAATGACTCTGGAATAAATTCAAACCAATGAAAAATTAGGACAATCATTTCTCAAATTCCATCCTTGAAAATGAGACTCTTAAAACTAGGTATTGAAATTTTAAAGGGTTTGAATATAAAAAAGTTTTAATGTTACTATTCTTGGTAAATAAAAATGATTTCAGTTTTAAATGGAGATCGGATTCGTGTAATTTTCAAAGTCCCATAGTAGAAATGTTTTTCATTTGTAATGTTTCCCGTTTAAGATAACTTTTTATATTGAACGTTTTTTTTTAGAATAAGTCAATTTCGAAGGTTTATATTTGAACATTTTTGCACTTTGATCTGTGAAAATGACGGTGAATTTATTTTTTAATCTTAGAAAGATTGAAATTTAAGAATTTTAAATTAGATTAAAATCAAATTCAAAATCCCATTTAACGTCCAACACTCAAGTCAATGTATAGAATTACTGAAAATAGAACAAGAATCTAACGATCAAATTTGGACAACCACCAAAAAATGCTCCTATTGCAATTCCTAAAAACGAAAATTGACAAATTTGTTTCTTTGGAGTAATAATTTTTTTTATGTAATAAAAATTTTTAATTCTAGAATTTCAGAAATTTTGACTTTTGAAACATTTAATTTAAATTTCCATTTAAAATGGTCAAATTTTAATCGCTTCTAATTTAAAATTATTTAAATTCAAAAGTTTTTTCAAAATTTTTATCTGAAATCATTCAATTTCGAGATTCTTCAATTTAAAAAAAAATTGTTCAATTTTTAAGATTCAATTAGAAAGTGTTCTCTACATTTCCGCCATTTATTTTAACCATTTTTTTTTAAACTGAACTTTTCATGCCTTAGACTTGTCAATTTCGTTCATAGTAACTATATGAAAAATATGTTTCGTTTTCGTTTTTGATTTACATAGACTTGTCAATTTATTCTAGAGTCTAGAGTATAATAATAAGTCGAAAACCTTCAGATGTCCACAATATATTTGTAGGCTGAGCTAGATAAATATATATTTTTTTCAAATACAAACATCTCTGTATTCGAAAAATCTGCTGCATTTACCTCTTTTATTCTCCAGGCATAACAATGTATCAGAAACGTTTTTATGGCGCAATGCATAAAAAGGAATCTTTGGGGAAATTGTTCTAGCCTCCCGAAGCAATAAAATATTGACGTCTATGAAAATAATTATAAAAATTATGAAAATAATCATTTTCTCAGGAACAACTAAATAAACTTTGTACTTTTTTTTAATACATTCTTTCTTTTTAGTTTCAATTTCTGTGACCAAAACCTCCCTTTCTTATTGTCAAACTTATGTTTTATCTCTCTGAATTATATATTTAAACATTCCCAAACCATTTTCTACTTTTTGGTAGAAATTGTAGTGAAAATGCCGCTTAAAAAATAAAATTCCGTACATTTCCCGCAACCAATAAATTTCCCCTACAATTCCCGCTTTTCTCGCACGCTGGACACCCTGTATACAGAGTACCAGTGACGGTAACGCGTTACTCATTTTATAGAAGTGGCATACTGGCAAAGCAATACTGCCGTGTTGTTTAAGAAAGCAGGATCTACAAAAAATCGAAAATGAGTTTTTTATATCGTTGGAATCGTAGAAAAAAGACACATCCGTGCACGAACATCGTTTTTTAAATTGTTAATATAATTGAACATATTTTTTAAAATAATTCTCGTAAAAAAAAGCGGATCTACAATTCTGGCGAATCGTGTTTGGTAAGAAAGCACGATCTGCAGAAAACTGTACGGATCTGCAAGAAGTTGAACACGGGGGTTTGAATATGCCCCAAAATTACGCAAGAAAGGCGGATCTTTCAGATTCGGCCTTTTTGCCGAACACCGATGGGTCTCAGGGGTCATGATATTTGGTAAGAAAGCAGTACAAAGATCCGGCTTTCTTCACGTTATGGTACCTCGGAAAAACAGCATCTGCATACTGATTTCAGAATGAACATTTAAATTCGACAATAAAATTATTAAAATTTTTTTAATTATTTCAAATTTGCCGTAGATCCTGTTTTGCGAGACCCGATATTCGCAAGAAAGCAGGATGTGCAGATCTGTCTTTTTTCATGATTTCGGTACACATTTTTGGCCGGATCTGCATTTTTCATAACACATTAACGATTTATTTAATT
>CAKNWT010306280.1:21793-41869 GCA_932066315.1 Andricus coriarius | reverse complement strand
GCCCCCCAGGGCGACAGTCCACGTTTGTCCATGAGGGAACAGGGAGTTCCGGCTAGAATCCACCTGGACAACAGTTCCCCTGAATTTGTGAAAAATATCTTTGAAACCTTATCAATTTTTAAAAACGTTTTAAATTAAATTTTTCAGATTTATAAGAAAAGTAAAAGTGATAATGTGACTTGAAAACAACACAGTTTAACCAGCTAAATATTAAATTGCATTAAAAAGTACCCAAAATAATGTTACAGGCTAATGTTACATGTTAATTTACCTCTAAAAAGGTTTTCCGACAAGAAATTCATAATAGGGTGGGTCGAAAATAACAAATTCTGATTTTGGTATAAATTGAAATTAGCCTTATAAGTTATGGTTTCAAATTTTTTCTGCTCATGTGTGGGCCTTTTTAGCACAGAAATACAGAAGAAAAAATTCAAAGAAATACCAAATTGCAAATTTTGAAAATTCACGGTAATTTCAATTTCGATACATGTGCATACAAAATGGTAACCCACAAATCATAAAGCTAATTTTCTTATCGCTCCTTTTGGCCTCCTGGCTTTTGGAGACCAATAATATCTATATTTTCATAAGCAGCTGTCCACGAGGGGGAGGGGAGGTCAAAAAAAGGTGAAAAATTGCCCACGTGGGATATGGATGACCCCTACACTCTAAATATGCATCAGTGAAAATTTTACTGATTGAAAAAGTAGTCTGACATTTCACTGATTAATCAGTGATTCCGGACTCATTCACTAATCCATTCAGAAACTTCAGAGTAAATCATGTGAGACATAAACTCCAAGTTTTAAAGCAAAACGTTGTTATTATTCTTTTACTTAAGTTGCAAAAATAATTTTGTGATGAAATAAATTTATGAATTTTCGGACTGTAAATGTGCTGAATTTACTGCGGAAAAAATATAATCTAACTCGTATAAAAAGTACTTACTTGATGGGTGTGTACATGCAGTCGAATCTTGAAAGTAAAGAAATATCTCAGGTTTTTTGTCATGTAGAAACATTAAAACTTTTGACCTTTTTTAATATATGATCACATTTATAGTTTTTAAGTTTTTACTGTGATTATTTAATTGAATCTACTAAAATCTTATTTTATTATGACTGCTAAATTGACGTGGTGCAGTGCTGCCAACTCTCAAAAGTGTTACTTTTACTGAAATAATAAGTAACTTTTCACTGGTTGTCAGTGACCGAATTCTAGGTGTTTGGATCAGTGAGATTTCACTGACAATCAGTGATTTTTTAGTGATTCCGATTTAGAGAGTAGACATGTCTAATTAGACATTTGATATTTTCCTGATGATTTCCGTCCAGAAACGTAACAAAAGTGGACGAAAATGGTCAGAAGTCCAGACTTTTTTCTGATGATTCCTGACGTTTTTTTAGTAGGGTATATAAGTAAATAACTTATATTTACCTATGTAAATAACGTAAACATTACAATTTTTTAGAAAAAACATCTTCTGGATTCCATTATATTCTGCGTAATATAACGTAATCATAATAATATCACGTTATATAACCTCCCGAGAATTTAAGAAGTATAATACCGCTCCATGTCAACTTTAGGTATTACAACGCCACGTCGCGTTTATTCGGTTTACAGCTCTACGTCAGAGAAACTCAAACAAAGTTTGGAAGAAAATGGAAGTTTGGACAAAATGTTAAATAATATACTTAAAATTATAGATATAATACATTATTATATTTACCAATAGAGATAAGTATAACCGCTAATGTTAAGATGAGCATATGATCAATCGTCATATTTTCTAATTAGAGAAAAACTGACTAACTTTTTAATAAAGAATTTGATTAGCAATGTAACTGATAAATAATGCGTTGTTTCATTACATTATATGAAACTTATATCCTATACTCGTTATCTTATCGATCAGAGGCGTCAAGGTTTTCTTTCTGAAATATCTACATATCATTAGTGATATCACAATTTATAAAAAGCTTCCGGTTTCAGGATTAAGAAACTGATATAAATGCTACAAAATACGTATTTTTTTCGATCGAAAATGTTTACACTAACTCTTAAATATATTTTTTATGACGAAAAGCGATTATACAGGGTGTCCAAGTATTCAAAATACATATTTATATTTCCTGATTTCTTATGAAAAACTAAATAGAAAATAATCAATAAAAAAATTGATTAAATGCATAATTACCGAGTAATTAGCAATTAAAGATTAACCAATCGAAAAAATGAGTTAGATAGCCGACGGTCCATTTGCCATCGATGAGAGTGTGTGAGAATCCAAGTTCAGATAGTATGATTTCCGCTCCTTATTTTTGCAGGAGGTTGTGACTCTTTGGGGCAACTTCACACTTAAACGAGATTCAAAAATTAAAAAGTATCTCTTTCGTAGCAATCAAATTAGAAAAATTTGCTCGAAGAGTTAATTATCTTACTTAAAATACATGCGTTGTTTGAAATCTGTAGAGCCCTCCTGAATTCTTAGAATTCTGCAGAAATCTCCCGAGTTCTGTATCAATAATTACTTTAACATTTTTGAATTACCCTGAACACTTTTGAATACATTGAATTCTTTGGAATTTCAAGACTTTTGAATACTAAGTGTATAAACTGTCGGTACCGGTAAAAAAAATTGTCGGTACAGGCAAAAAAAAATTACTGGTGCCGACAATTTTTTACCGGCTTTGAACCGTACCTGAAATTCAAGGAATTCACGGAATTCAAGCAATTTATGGAATTTGAGGAATTCATGAAATTCCAGGAATTCACGGAACTCACGGAATTCAAGCAATTTATGGATTTTGAGGAATTCATGGAACTCAAGGAATTCATGGAATTCAAGGAATTCACGAAATTCATGGAACTCAAAGAATTCATGGAATTTGAGGAATTCATGGAATTCGAGGAATTCACGAAATTCATGGCATTCATGGAACTCAATGAATTCATGAAATTCACGAAATTCATAGAATTGACGGAGATCATCGAATTTACGGAATTCATGGAATTCAAGGATTTTATGGAATTTAAGGAATTTAAGGAATTTATGAAACTTAAGGAATGTATGGATTTCAAAGAATTCATGAAATTCACGGAATTCGAGAAATGCACGAAATTTAAAAAATTCGAGGAATTCACACTGTCAATACCGGAAAAGAAACTGTCGGTGCCAGCAACACAAAAATTACCGGTACCGGCAATTTTTTACCGGTTTTAGAACCGCACATGAAATTCAAGGCATTCGCGGCATTCAAGGAATTTATGGAATTCAAGGAATTAATCGAATTTATGCAATTATATGAATTCATGAAACTCAAGGAAATCATGCAATTCACGAAATTCATGGAACTCGCGGAATTCTTAGGATTCCATGAATCCCAAAAATTTCCTGAATTCTGTGAATTCTATAATTTCCGCGAATTACATCAACTTCATTAATTCCATGACTTCTGTGGAATTCCATGAATTTCATGAATTGCGTGACTTCCACGAATTCCGTGAATTCCATAAATTCCACGAATTCCATGAATTCCACGAATTCCATGAATTCCACGAATTCCGTGAATTCCACGAATGCCGTAAATTGCGTGGCATTAAATGAATTCCGTGAGTTCCATGAATTCCACGAATTACGAAAATTCCTTGAATTTCATAAATTCTTTTAAATCCATACATTCTTTGAATTCCATACATTCCTTGAGTTCCATGAGTTCCTTAAATTGCACAAATTCCATTAATTCCATGAATTACGTGAATTCCGTAAATTCCATGAACTCGGTGAATTTCATGAATTCCGTGAATTCTTTGAATTCCATGAATTCCATAAATTGCTTGAATTCCGTACATTCCTTGAGTTTCATGAATTTCACTAATTCCGTGAATTTCTTCAATTTCATGAATTCCTTGAGTTCCATGAATTTCGTGAATTCCTGGAATTTCATGAATTCTTTGAATTCCGTACATTTCTTGAGTTTCATGAATTCCTTAAAGTCTATTAATTTTATGAATTCCGTAAATTCCATGAATTCCGTGAATTTCATGAATTCCGTGAATTCCTTGAATTTCATAAATTCCTCAAATTCCATAAATTGTTTGAATTCCGTGAATTCCTTGCATTTCAGGTATGGTTCAAAAACCGATAAAAAAATTGTCGGTACCGGTAATTTTTTTCTTCGTATCGACAATTTTTTTAACCGTTGCTGACAGTTTATAAACTTCGTATTTAAAAGTCTTGAAATTCCTAATAATTCAATGTATTCAAAAGTGCTTAGGGTAATTCAAAAATGATAATGTAATTATTGCTACAGAACTCGGGAGAATTCTGCAGAATGCTAAGAATTGAGAAGGGTTCTACAGATTTCAAACAACGCATGCATTTTAAGTAAGATAACTAACTCGTCGAGCAATTTTTTCTAATTTGGTTGCTACGAAAAAAATACTTTTTAATTTTTGAATCTCGTTTAAGTGTGAAGTTGAACCAACGAGTCAAAACCTCCTAAGAAAACAAACGGAGCGGAAATTATACGATCTAAACTTGTATTCTCTGCACACACTCTTATCGATGGCACATGGACCGTTGGCTATCCAACTCATTTTTTTGCTTGGTAAATCTTGAATTGCTAATTACTAGGTAATTATGCATCTAATCAAATTTTTTTATTGATCATTTTCTATTTAGTTTTTCACAAGGAATCAGGAAATATAAATATATATTTTAAATACATGGACATCCCGTATATTGATTATTTATGGATCGTGCTTTTCACAGAGTCTAATGAAAAAGTCTAATACAGATAATTAACTACTTTCGTGATATTTTTGCTATAGAAATACTTAACTGAATAAAATTACAGACTTTATTTAAATACCAAATTTGTTGTTGTTGTTGTTGCAACAAAATGCAGTTAAATGTCTTAGAGTGTTTTCCTATCTACTTTGTTGAGTCAGAAGGTCATTGTCAATTCTCTTTTGTTAAAGCCCCATCAGCTTTAACAAACACATTCTCATCACGCATCTTGTGCTTCGCACTTTTCAACATTAAGTTCAACTCTATTATATCAAACCAATACTATATTTACTTCTTTACCTCGGTCTGGGACTGTTTATTCAGATAATGCAAACTAAGGTACAAATTTTAATTTTCATGATCACTCCAATATTTGTTTTTTAATCTTGTTTTTATAATTTAAAAGTGCGCATCCTATAAAAAACAATGCTTATAATTAACATTTTACTGCACCTTGTGTTATTTTTTCAAAAACTTAATTTGTTTATTTTCAAGGTTATTTTTTATGATTTAAACAAAAAATACGCATGCTATCAAAAAACAATTAATAACAAATTTGTAGATCTCTTACGGGTGAACAACTTTTTTCTAATAATTTATTCATAGCTTGTGTCGTTTGTCCAAAAATTGAATATTTTAATCTATTTTTATTTTTTACGATTAAAACAAAAACAAAACTTTCATCTATCTATTTTTTTCTTATCTTTCGTAGTTTGGACGCAAAATAGAATTCCTGATTTTTCATTGTTTTTTGTGCAACTAAAAGTTGGATTTTCCATTTTTCAAGAAAATTCAAAAACTGAATATAATGATCTTGTATGGTTTCCAAAAAGCAACGTTTTTCTTATTTAGAGTTTTGTTCATATCTGGCATTGTTTGGCTTAAAATTTTCAGTTTCGTTTGTTTTTTCTTCCATTACATAGAATTTCTAAATCTTGAAAAAAAATAGTCCTAACAATTTTCAAAATGCTCTAACTTTTTGAATTTGTATCCAAAAAAAGGTGGCTAAAGAATTCGTCTTTTCTTGTTACACCATCAAAAAGTATGTCAAAGCACAATCCAATCCGAGTAGTGTTTCAAAAGTTATCCGATATACAGACGACAACGACGACAAACATCAAACAAAAGTCATTTTTCAGATAAAACCAATATTTTCTCATTGGGATGAGAGTGTAAAAACATATTTAGGATTTAGGTTAAAATAAATCAACTTCTTCCGCGACAAATGGTTCCCCCTCGGTAATTGGTTCCGTTACCCTATATCGAGAATTTAACTGCTAATAAGAAACTTATCCCGGGAATACTTCGATAAAATTCAATTCGTGCTTTTTACCTTTAAATTATTATTTCGATTAAAACAATAAGAGGCAATCGTTTTAATATTTAAAATAAAACAAAATACAATTTACAATCAAATATCGGGTTTTTAATATTACATAATATTATAATCATGTCCAGCACAACATTTGTTGAATTTCCTGGTAGACAGTTGTTAGAATAAATGAAACACATGTTTCACTTTCAACATTTAAAATTCGGTCAGAAGTCATTTATGGAAGAAGAGATAGATAACTAGATTCCACATTCATGGATTATCGTGGGGTCAGTTACATAAACTTTTTCCATTATGTACAGGAAAAGCAAACTTTAGAAGAATTTTATTGTGAAAGATTTATATATACAGCACCAGTTTTTTAGTGTCTCGGTGTTAACGCGTCAATTGTACTCTTGTCCTTTTCTTGACATGTCCATTTCTCGCTACTGTATAGTACAGTCGGTACAAATATAGAATTATAATAGTCATTTTAAACTTTTTTGATCTGTTTTTATTTCTGAGAATGGACCCTGCTCTACTGATAAGCTTCTAACTCTCATTTATGCGCCTATTTAACTCCCCATCTATTTTTCCGTCGCTAGTGAATAGGCTACCCAAATATACATATTTGTCAAATTGTTCTAATATCTCATCATCTAGGACAATGTTGCACACTGTTTTCTCACTTCTTTCTTTGAACACCATGACCAGTTTTTTATTTACGTCAATTTTGAGGCCCATGTTCTGCATGCTTGTATTAAGTTTATTCAATATTCTTTGCAAGTCCTCAATTTATTCTGTCATAACAATCTTGTCATCTGCGAAAGCTAACCCACGTACCTTCACTGTTTCAAAATCTACTATTACCCTACGAATTAGTATTTTTTGAGTATATTTTACTTACGGTACTTAGTAAGCTGATACCTCTGTAATTATTGCAGTTGCTTTTATCTCCCTTCCTTTTATATATTGGTACGATAATCGTTTTTCTCCAATCGTCTGGGACTTGTCCCGACTCGATACATAAATGTATCAATTCGAAAACCCTGTGAGGTATGTACTCGCCACCGTATTTAAGCATTTCAGCGCTGATACTTTCTACACCAGCAGCCTTGCCATTTTTTAAGCCCTTAATTATATCTCTAACCTCAGTGACACAGACTTTTTCAATTAGGTTTTCTACTGCATTATTTTCTATTTTGCAGTTCTGTTGCCCTATACCTTCACCTCCTAATAATTCTTTAAAAGAGTTTTTTCAAGCGTCTACTATCTCGTCTGTATCATATAGAATTTCACCTTTGCCGTTTCTCATGCTGACAAACTCTGTACTTTTACTTCCCTTCATCTCTTTAAATACTAGTTTCATGGTTCCCTGAAAGTCGTTTTGTAATTTCTTCTCTTCTTCTGTTCTGATTTTACCTTTACTGTCCTTGACTAATCGTTTAACTTTCCTCTTTTTTGTCTGTATAAAGTTTCAAGTCCATTTCTCACCTCATAGCTAAGACCTGTGATGTTTAAAGTTCTCTCGTACGTTTCTTTCATTTCTTGTCGGACTGCCTTAATTTCATCATTCCACCATGCATCACCAGATTTTCTTCCTACAAACGCCGTAGTACATACTTCAATCGCAGTTTGAAGAATGATATCCCATAACAAAGTCCACGCGCCCTCTATATCTTTATTGCTTCTAAGCGCCTCTCAAGTTGCCTCATCTATGCGTTCGTTTATTTTATTCTGAAAATCTATTCTTGACGTTGGACGCCGACCTATCCGTTCATATCTCCTAGTAAAATTATTCTTTCACCTTTATCGTAAGTACTTATTGCATCGTTTAAAGACTCCCAGAAGGCGTCTTTGACTTCCCTCGTATCGCTATATTTTTTCTTTCTATACGAACGAAGTATCTCCTCTTAAGCAACAATTTTGCGTCTTTTTTATTTAACATAGAATAATCTACAAGGAATTGCGAGCAAGACTGCAGAAGATTTTTCTTAAAAAAGAAACTAATTACAGCTACAGTAACTTCGTGAAAGTAGTTGCTTCTTACATTTTCAGTAACTGATTAAAGTAACCTAAATTTTGTGCAAAGTTAATTTTTATGTACGGAAATGTATGTTACGTGTTTAAAAAATAAAGAGTTTAAAAAAATAAATTTAAGCTGTCAGTTTTACTGCTCACAATTGAAGAATTTTCAATCGGAAATCTATAAAGTTGAATAATTTTTAATTTTACATTTCCAAAATTGAATCACTTTTAATTTTCAAAATTCGGTTATTACCAAAAATGCATTATTTTCTGTTATACATATTAAATATTAAAGAGTTTTTAATTGCAAATATTTAAAATTAAAGAATTTTAAATTGCAAATGGTTACAATGGTAAGTCGTTGAAATTGCAAAACTTTTGCTTGTAAATCTCAAAATTTAAACTATTAAAAAAACACGTTTTAATATTGATCATAAATATTGAATAAATTCGCAAATTTATGTTTTAAAATTTCAAGAATTTTCAATTGAAACTTTTCAAAATTGTTGGAGTTGGTGTTCTAAATCTTTGGAATTGAAGAGCTTTTAATTTTGAACGTTTACAAGAAAAACTTATGCAAGTTTTAAGTTTTACATTTTGAAATGCTATGACTTAGATGATTCAGATTTTAACTTCATTTTTTTTAAGACTTCGACAAATTTTTATTCATAGATCTATAATATTGATGAATTTTTAATGCTAACTCTTTAAATTGTAGAACCTTGAATGGCGAGCATTTAAAATTGAGTAGTTTTCATATTTAAAAATTCACAGTTAAATATTACCCAATTTTTAGGTTTTATAATCAAAAATTCTGTAAGTTTGTTGATTGAAATTCGAGATTTCTTCAATTTAGAATATTTTGAATTTAAAAGTTGACTTTTGATCTTCATAATTATCAATATTTAAGAATTTTTGTCCGTAAGTTTTTAGAGTTTTAGAGTTATCAATTGTAACTCTTCAAAAGTATGAAACTTTCAATCTTGAATCTACAAAAATGAAAAGTTTTTAATTTTTTTTACGATTTTTCAAAAAAATCAAATTCAATAGATTGAACTCTAATGAAACTGGGGGCTACGAGTGTTTTCTCCGAAATTGGGTAACACCAGACAGAATTTACATTCTTACTTGGTGAAAAAACGGACATACGTTTCTTTTTCTTTTGGGCTAGGCACAACTTCTGAAAGCATATTAAGCAATCAAATTATAAAAAGACACCGGATTTGCAGACAGCTTGAATCTGAATTGGTTTTAATAGTTGTTTATAACTATAATAATTTCATACATCCTACACATCTTTACAATTGACCGTAGCGCTAGAGATAAACTATAGCAATGTCAGTAGACAAATTATTTTGAGTTTTTTTTAAGCATTTCATTGTTAATTTGTTCACTCAATTTATAAAAAGTAATTGAGTTGATTATTATACAAATTATTTGTATTTTGATAGTGCTCCTGAAAAGATTCAGGATGTTTTCTAATATATGAAAGGCGCTCCTCAGGAAAAAAGAATTAGTTGAAGAGAATTGTTTTTTTGAATTGTTTCTGAAACATGGTTCAGCTGGTAAATGTCAGTTCGATTCAAAGAGTTGCAAAAGTAATTTGAAGAGATTTTCTTGAGTTGGTGGTGACTACTATGGCCGACTGAAATGGTTAAAATTATAAGACAGATTTAAATTTTTATCAAGTCATTGACGAAGAGAAAAAAAACTACGAAATTGCCCTTTTATCACCAGGCTTTGCGTAAACTAAATAAATATGAAAAAGCTAAATTAAAAAATCGCGCTATACAGATCTATTAGAAACGTGATTATCTTCAATTAAAAAAAAATTAAAGTCGGATGTAAGTTGAAGGCTATAGACTTTTCAAACAGTAAATTCATGATCTAGACCACAACTCGATATGAAGGTTCCAATAAATAATTGTACGAAGTAGTAGATATAGTGCAGAATATCAACTGTGCTCTACTTAAAAAATATAGCAATCATTATGAGCCTATAATACTATTTCACCTTAAACATTTTCGAGAAAGAACAAATAGCAACTTTTTTTCATCTGTTCCGGAATAACTGATACTGAAGAATTTAAAACAAGATTAAAGCCTCGACAACAATAATACGCTGTCTTCATTAACGTAATTAACAGTTACTTGTAACATTTTAATCATACTGCGGATCCCAAACAATATTTCATTTCAATGCTACATTTTTGCATTCACATCATTTATGATGCAAGGTATTAGAGTCATGTTGATTTGAACCCATCTAGTTTTCACAGTCATGTCAAGTGTGTGACGATCTGTCTGACGGTTTGTACGTATGCATAGGATTAATTAAAAATGATAATAACCCAGTAGGCACAAATGTCCAGAAACGTTATCAGAACGTTCTAAAAACGTCCTAAGTCAGTCCAAATAATGTTCCTTAAATATACAATGTTCCAGAGACGTTTTAAGGACGTATTTGGAACATGAAACGTTTTCAGAACATTATTTGGTCTGACTTAGGACAGTTTTTGAAACTTTCAATTAACGTCTTTTGTCTTGTACGTCCAAGAAACGTTTTTAGGACGTTTCAGTTATGTTCTTAAATTTCGTGCCCACTGGGAAAGTCTAAAAGTTGCACTTCATTTCACAATATCTGAATAAGTTTTGCCGGTAGTAGGTGCAGAAGTTAATACAAATTACATTTATTTAAATATAGAGTTCGACATAATGTAAAATATTTAGCATTTTGGACAAACTTTGATCGAGTGTGAAGCGCGAGACACCTGATGAGAATGTATTAGTGGAACCAGAAGGAGGTTGAACCAAATGTTATTAATATAAAACTTCGTATAACGAGGTTTTTGGAGTTAGTAACTTTAAACTTGATGTCAAAATTTGAACATTTAAATTGACGGATCTAAAGTTCCCGCCAATATCGAATGTGTTATAAAAAATTAAAACTTAGAACTGGCATCCTTTTACTGAAAATCAATCTTTAATGGGTGTTTAGCAATTTTTTAAATTTGTTGTTGCCAACAGCTTGATACTTGATGAAATTCTATAAAATCTGAATAAAACCTGTTCCAACATGTTCTGATCAATGACCTGCCTTTTTTTTCTTTCAAAATTAATTGATAGTATGAAGAGTTCTGGCTTACACGTGGCTCAAACGTAACACTTTAAAATTATTCGTGATTGTACGACCGCTGCCCAATGGAGTTTCACGGATTAATTCTGGGGTCAATTCGAATACCACACCACTGTTCATGTTTATGCCCGCTCGTTTTCCATCGCGATTAAATATTCCACGAAGAACTGTATTTTTTTCCATTATTGCAATGACATCACCCGTGGATGTTGTTAATACTTTTTGTGCTTTGGTTGGCATGGGCCTGTTGCCAAATAGTCCTACCCCCATCAATTGAATTGGTTTACCAGCAGGAAAAGTGTATCTTCGAATTTCGAATCGCCTGTGCGGATTGCTGTGGGGAATAAGCCGAAGAAGTTCAAGGTCTTTAAGTTCAAATCCAAGTATGAGTAAAGAGCGATGCCTCTTAGTAGGAGCCATGGAAGTGTCACGAAGGGAAGGCTCGGCAGGAGGAGAAGGCCTGACCGGAAAATGAGGTCCAGCAGGACGAGACTTTGACCGGATAAGAAGTGGGCTATCAGCAAGAAGAAGAGACCTTTCAGGAGAGCAAAGTCTGTCAGGAGAGTTAGTAGTTCCGGAACGAGGAACACCAGGGATAGGCTCACCATTAGGTAAACACTCAAATTCTGAACTCAACGCTGTAACAAACAACAGAGGATTGTCAGTGAAGTATGAAGGCATTAAGTTGTTTTTGCTCTGGAAAACTTCTCACAGGTAAAACCAAAGATTTTTGTATCTTCAAATTGAATAAAAACGCTGCGGAAAATTACCAGCTACAGTAAGAGTTGGAAGAAAGTAGTAATGGTCAGTTTAATAGTAGTCAACTGTTTGCAACGCTTTTATCCAATTCTCGTACACTGCTTAGAGTGTACCTTATGTGCACATAGACGTGTCTAGTTAGGCATTCAATTATTTGAGCTAGACGAGCACATCTGGAAATATACTATCTCTACACGTGAACAGCTTGGAGTGTACCATAAGTACATGTAGATGTGGTTAGTTAGATGTTAATGATCGTTATAAGTTAGACGAGCACAGCTGGAAATCTACAATCTCTGCACGGGTAATGTTTAGAGTGTACCACATGTGCACTTAGATGTGTCTAGTTAGATATTACTGATCGTTACAAGTTAGACGAGCACAGTTGGAAATGTACAATCTCGTCACGTTCACAGTTTCGCGTATACCATATGTGCAAGTAGATGTGTCTAATTAGACATTTGATGAATATACAATCTTTCCACGTACACAGTACCGAGTGAACCATATGCGTACGTTAAAGTGTCCAGTCAGATATCTGATTTTTTAAGGTTAGACAAACACAGTTGGAGGCGTACAATCTTAGCACGTGCACAATGGGGAGACTACCTTACGTGCACGTATGGTGCCATCCATTTACCAAGTGGACAGAGTAGGGGGTGGGGAGGTGTTCGTCAAAATTCTATAGCTGTCCACCAGGGGGGATCAAAAAGTGATGATGATGTCTAGTTAGACATTTGATATTTTCCTGTCGATTTCCGTCCAGAAACGTAACAAAAGTGGACGAAAATGGTCAGAAGTCTTGACTTTTTTTCTGATGATTCCTGACTTTTATTTAGTCGGATATATATATGTAAATAACTTATATTTAACTATATAAATAGCGTAAACATTAAAAATATTTTAGAAAAAGCATAAATTCTTAACTTCTCTTAAATTCATTTAAAATCTTCTAGATACCATTATATTCTGCGTAATATAACTCGAACTTCAACTCTCCAGAATTTAAGAAGTCTAATACCGCTCCATGTCAAGCTTAAAGGGTTACAACGCCACGTCGCGTTTATTCGGTTTACAGCTCTACGTCAGACAAACTTAAGCAAAGTTTGGAAGAACATGGAAGTTTTTAAAGAATGCAGATTAAATCGCACAAACTCTGGTTTGCATTATGTTATATAATCGACTTCAAATTATAAATATATTACATTATTATATTTACCAATGAAGATGAGGATAACCGCTAAGGATAAGATGAGCGTACGATCAATCGTCATCTTTTATAATTAGAGGGAAACTGATTAATTTATCAATAAAGAATTTTATTAGAAATTAACTGATGAATAATGCGTTGCTTCATTACATTATATAACACGTGTATCCTAGAGTCGTTATCTTATCGATTAGTGGCGTCAATGTTTCCTTTCTGAGATAGTGACACATCATTAGTAATATCACAATTTATATTATGCTTCAGGTTTCAGGTTTAAAGAAATTGATATAAATGCTAAAAAATATGTAATTTTTTTTCTTTCAAAAATGTTTACAGTAACTCTTAAATATATTTTTTATGACAAAAAGCAATTATCTATTGATTAGTTATTGATCGTGCTTTTCACAGAGTCTAATGAAAAAGTCGAGTACAGATTTTTAACTACTTTCGTGATATTTTTGCTATAGAAATAGTTAACTGAATAAAATTACAGACTTTATTTTAATAAGAAATTTTTTTTATTGTTGCAACAAAATGGATTTTAATGTTTTAGAATGTTTTTCTACCTAGTTTGTTGATTCAGAAGCTTTAATCAGACTCATTTTATCAAGTTTATTGAGTTTGAGCGCGCCTATTGTGCGCGTACGTTGGATCTCGCGCTTCATGCTCGATAATTTATTAACCTCGCGCCATGCGCTCGGTCTTTGTGCTTCCTCCACATATGTGCACAGAACTTTTAAAATTAAAGGTCAAGCACCAACAACTGTGATTTGGTGATTGTGAATTCTCTTTTGTTAAACCTCCTTTGGATTTAACAAATACGTTCTCATCAAGCATCTTGTGCTGCGTCCTCGATTTTGTTCAAAATGCGAACTTTTCTACATTAAGTTCAACTCTATTATATAAAATAAATATTGTATTTATTTCTTTACCGGAGTCTGCAACTGTTCATTCAGATATTGCAAAAAAATGTACAACTTTTATTTTTCATGATCACTTCAATATATATATATATATATATATATATATATATATATATATGCACACGCGTGCCAAAAATATGCCAAGACACTTGCGAAATGGATGCAGAAAGCCGTCATCCTTGTGTCGCTTCGTGTCCTCAAAACACACGAGGGTTTCGTCGGCCTGTCGTTGTGTTTTCATCGTGTCCTGTAATCACTAGGGTGGTCCAAAAAACGCTTTTCACCCTAGAGGGCAAGCCCCCAAAAAAGTTTTCACTTCCGGAGAAAGAAAATCCGTAATTTTTTTCGAAATTCAAATATTAACACTTGCCACCGGGCACTTCAAAATCCTATTTAATTCACATGGGGAAATTTCGGATTTTCGGAAAATTAAACTCATACTTGAGGGTTTAATCGAAACGTGCCAAGTTTCTTGGAGATTGAAGAGGAGTACCTATGACATAAAACCATACTATTAACTTCCATTTTCAACCCACCCTTAACCCCCACAGCGCCCCAAATATGACCAAAAAGAAACAAACTACATTTTTACGTAATACTGTTACTTTTTAGCAATCTCCGTCTTATTTTTTATACAAATAATTACCAGTGGACAATTTAAATATTTCCCATGACTCTTTAAACAATTTTTAATTGTTTAAACAAATGTACCTCATTTAAACAATTATTTATTACCAAAAAATGTGAAAAATAATCGTATTTTCTGATTAAAATGTAATATTTTGTCATTGTTTGGAGAAGTAAATTTTTCCAAAAACATTATGTAAATATTTAAACTATTACTTATTGTTTATTCTCCACATTTCTAAAAATTGACCCAGAGATGTCCAGTTTTTTCTCCAGTTGGTATCTTATGCTACTTTTTGTTGAATAATTATATAATTTTGATACATATCTTTTATTGTTTAATAAATTTCTATTTGTTTAAACAATTATCATTTGCTTAAGCACTTTTTTTCGAAAACTTTAAAAAAAGGAAATGAAATAAAATACATGTAATTATTTTTCTGACTCTATAGTGTATAGAAAGAATATGTTAACCACTTTTTAATTGATTAAACAAATATAATTAGTTAACAAAATTATTTTCCAACAATATTTTTTAAATCGTATATTCCGAATTAAACATAATATTGAATGATTTCCAGGAGTAGTAAATTCTGTTTAAAACGTCGTGA
The DNA here is from genome assembly GCA_932066315.1 of Andricus coriarius. NCBI lineage: Eukaryota > Metazoa > Arthropoda > Insecta > Hymenoptera > Cynipidae > Andricus > Andricus coriarius. Next base: position 26,468 of record CAKNWT010306280.1, on the reverse strand, counting down.
CATTGTTGAAACAATATTTATTCGTTCAAAAATATGAAATAGCAATAAAAAATACACGTTTACAATTTAAATTTTATTATGACTTTCATGATTTATTAAATGATGCGCCAAAAAAGATATAAGCCATCCATACTCAATTTGAAGGAATTTTGAGGGAAAAAAAAAATTAATTGTATAAACAATAACAAAGTTCTTAGCAGAATTTATTACTCCTCCAAATCATTCAATATTATGTTTAATTCAGAAAATACGATTTAAAAAGTATTTTTTGAGAAAAAAAATTCTTCAAACAAATTACATTTGTTTAAACAATTAAAAAATGTGTAATATATTCTTTCTATATACTATACAGTCAGAAAAATAATTATATGTATTTTATTTCATTTCATTTTTTTAAAGTTTTCGAAAAAAAAAGTTCAAGCAAATCAAAATTGTTTAAACAAATAGAAATTTATTACACATCAAAAGATATGTATCAAAATTATATCATTATTCAACGAAAAGTAGAATAGGATACCAATTTGAGAAAAAACTGGACATCTCTGGGTCAATTTTTAGAAATGTTGAGAATAAAAAATAAGTAATTGTTTAAATAAATCATCATTTTTTTTCCAAAATTTACTTCTCGTAAAAATGATAAACTATTACATTTCAACCAGAAAATACGATTGTTTTTTACATCTTTTGGGAATAAATAATTGTTTAAACAAGTTACATTTGTTTAAACAATTAAAAATTGTTTAAAGAGTTATGGAAAATGTTTAAACTGTCCATTAGTGCGCATCCTATAAAAAATGATATTAATTAACATTTTATCGCATTTTGTGTTATTTTTTCAACAACTTAATTTCTTTATTTTTAAGATTATTTTTCACAATTTGAACCAAAAATACGTATCCTATAAAAAAATAATTTAGAATAAATTTGAATATCTTGTTTAAATCAACAACTTTTGTTTATTAATTTGTTTTGTACCTTGTGTTTTTCTTCCAAATTTTTGTGATTTAAAATTTTTTTTTACGATTCAAACAAAAACTACGCGTCCTATCAAAAAATTATTGGTTACAAATTTGTAGCTCTTTTATGGGTGGGAAACTTTTGTCTAATAATTTTTTCATAGCTTGTGTCGTTTGTCCGAAAATTGAATTTTCATATTTTTCACGATTAAAACAAAAACAGCAACTTTCGTCAATTTGTTTTTTTCTTATCTTGCGTAGTTTAACCGCAAAATAGAATTGTTTATTCTCCATTGTTTTTTGTGCGACCAAAATTTTTATTATTGATTTTTCAAGTAAATTCAAAAAGTTGGTATAACGATCTTGTAGGGCTTCCAAACAGCAACGTTTTTTTATGCACTTTTGTCCATATCGCTATATAAAAGATATACAGACGATGACGACAATGACGATAATGACGACAGACCGACACCGACGTAAAAAATATTTTTCTGGTTTGATGGAATCCGTGAAAGTAATTGGTTTCGTTTCCCTACATTGAGAATTTGCCTGCTAATAAGAGACTTATCCCGGGAATAGTCCGATTAAGTACATAATATTATAATCATGTCCAACACCACATTTGGTAAATTTCCTGGTAGAAAATTGCCAGAATAAATATAACACATGTTTCACTTTCAACATTTAAAATTAGGTCAGAAGATTTGTTCATATGTCTTTAATATAGGATTATTTGTTCAACCTCATTTATGGACCATATAGAAAGGTTTCATTTTACCGTTTCTGATAGGGCTAAGCAATCCGTTTTTTAAATAAATCACATATCACAAGTATTTATTATATCTAAACATTGCTGTTTTGGTTGTCAAAATAGCTAACTAGATTCCCCATTCATGGATTATCGTGGATTCAGTTACATACAGTTTTTCCGTGATGTGCAGGAAAAGCAAACTTCAGAAGAATTGTGAAAGATTTATATATGCAGCATCATTTTTTTAGTGTCTCGGTGTTATCGCCTTAACCGAATTTGTTGAAAAAAAAACTTTAAAATAAACAAAAAACAGTTAATATAAATGGAATTCCAGTTAATCCAGACGGAAATCTGGTTGATATGGATAGAATGACAGGCAGTTCTGCAATTTACACTTAATTCTAGGGAATTCATATATGGGTGATTCTCTGTATTAAGATAACTTTTGATAGAAGCAACTTTTTTTGCAAAAATATTCTCAAATAGATTTTTTTGTACGACGCCTATTAATTGGTGCTAGAATAAGCAATTATTAAAATATTTGAGCTTAAAAATATTTTTTTCAATTTTTTTAAACAATTTTTTGACAGAGTTATCGGTTTTCTATTAGAATTTAGATTCATGGACCGATTTCTATAGAAATGAGTATTCTAAAGTTTTTTGGGTCGCTGATTACGAATTTTATAACAGAATTTCAGAATTCAAGATGGCTGATCCAATATTGTGAATCAAAAGTTCCAAAACAGTCACCATTTGATAAATATGGGTATCCTACGGTTTTTTGGTCGCTGAATACAAATATAATAATAGAATTTTTAGCACAAAATAACTTATCCAATATTTCATAATTATTAATACATTTTTGTTAAGAAACACAATAATTTGTTTCAATTAAAAAACATAAATAAATTCCTTAAAACGCTTTCAAAACATAAATTATATTTTTACGTATACTGACAAATGTCAGTACGTTCTTTTAGTCTAATATGGCTTGCAGCAGAGGAATACGTCTCTAAAGCATGGCTTTGTTTTTTCGTAAGTCTCTTTATTACCTTTGCCAACATTTTTATCCTTTTTTTTATTCAGCTGACCAATACTGAAATGGCGGCATCTTGCTAAATAAACAGACTCCATCACACAAATACACTGAAATACACGTAGTCGAAACTGGCAGCTCAGAGCCGGCTCAAAGCTCATGCACTGATAGAAATAATAATGTTGATTTAACCATATGATCATTAATTGAAAAATTACGAGTATATTTATAATATAATACGTGTACTTCAATGATAAATAGTAGGAAATGCACTTACTGAAATATGGTAAATACAAGTTACTTATATGTGTGGTACAAAAATGTAATATATGTGTTGCTATTGTCTACTATCGTAAGCAACAAGAATCGGATGGCCAAAACAGACATCCTGTATGGCTGTATCTATACCAGCAATAAAATAGAGTTAATTTAATCATAAATATTGTTGTACCACTTATTCATTTCTATCAGTGTGGAACGAGGCCCCAAATTATTATTAATCGTTACCTTCGAACTTCTACATGACAAAATGCATTACATATTTCATTCCTCAACAATTTCAAGTATTTCAGAAGAGAATAATGTTATTAGGATGCTTTGTGTAATAAACGATCATGAGATAAATGGTGAACCTACTTGTGTTTCAGCTCTGACTTTGAATTCTGTGACGTGCGATTACAGGACGTGTAATGTCAAACAACAACAAAACATTGATTGTACTTGTTTAAAACAATAAATTAAAAAGTCCTTTCGAACAATTATTCTCTATTCCTCCCTTCAAAGATGTGTTAGGTTACAATTGATATATTTTCCCAAAAATGGTCCAAATTACCTGGAGCGTTTAATGACACATAATAAAAATACGCTAAAGTTTAACACGTTTTATGTTAGGTTAAAGGTAAATCTTTCAAAAGTTACCATCGATTCATACACAGATGTGATACTTACACTTATTTATTAAAGAACTACATTAATACCGGATAAAATAACAAAAAAAAATCGTCAAAAACTCATCATACTGTCATTAGACGCTCCAGAAAAAAAATTAGGGGGAAACTTTTCAACTTAAAATTCTTTGATCTTTAAGTGTGACAAAATGAAAATCTATATAAGAGAATAATAGTTTTTGAGACATACTTTTAAAAGGCACCAGTGAAAAATTATATTTTATTATCCTTGGTTTTGAAAATCCTCCTCAAACTTAGGAATTTGTAAGTGGAGAACAAGGAAAGGGCATTTTTTTAAGTATTTAATGCTTGTTTAATATATTTTTCGGGCAAAAAAATCTCTGTTGGTCTTATGTTTTTGGTCTGTGTTATTAAAACGATTAATTTTACCAAATTATAAAGCAATTCAATTGATAGTCACAAAGATATTACGCGGGGAAGCAAGAGTGACCTTTCTAAGGAGAATTACCCATATATTTGCGACAATCCAGGTTCATTCAAATTAATTCTATCGATTCGGGTTGATTAAGGTTGAATATTAGTAATTTGGGTTTTGAGTTGCAATTGAGCAGTGAAAGTGGTTCGATCGGCCCTCGTCAAAAGGTTAGAGCTTGAGGGTAGGGAACCGATGCGGGTATATGGAAGTTCGAGTCCGCAAGCTGTATGCGTGTGGAAACTTGGATAGCATATATCGCGTGGAATTGTATCGTTTGGTACTAATTTCGCCGAGAGAATAGGGGAAAAGGTCCTGCTTATCTATATCTTCCCCTCCCTATCAATTGAAGGACGATAAGGCAAGGAAATGGATTCTTGGTTTCCCTGCAGCCTGTGGGGTTGAAGTGATTTATATGGCATCGTGTGCAATTGTTTGGTATTAATTCCACAATTCCAGAAACGGTGAGAAACTGAGTGTTTTCTTACAAACTTAAGGTGAACCCTGAGTTCACTATAGCCTGTGCGGTTACAGCGAGATCGTATAATAAGA